>JASSUY010032797.1:0-54263 GCA_032466535.1 Forpus xanthops
GCTAAAAATCCAAAACACAGTGCTACACCAGCTACTGCTTAAAGAAAAATGACTGCTGCTGCTGAACCCATGACAACATGACACAAAACAAAAAGTGCAATTGTCTAGCTATAAAGCTGTGTAACTTCTCATCTAGGGACCAGCAACTAGAACTTCTATGATACTACAGCTTTTCAGCATGCACCAACACATCTGTCCTCTATGTCCACAACTCCATTCTCCAGTTGTCTTTACTGTGGACAGATAATGACTTAGACACTTGGTGAACCAGGACTTAGAAGCTTCTTTTAAAATTTCCCACTTCCTTTTGAGACGATGTTATGTTATCTCAAATGTTGCCAGAGAAAAGACTCACTAATCAAATACATAGCATTTACTATAAGAAAAAGAAATTGAAAGTAAAAAGGGCTCTGATTTTGCTGATGGTGACACTGAACTTGCAGCTTCCAACATGTGTTGGGAAGTTGTAGCACGCATGAAATCAGAATAATTACAAGCCAAGGTCTGATCTTCTATAATAAACAATAGAAATTTTGAGACACTGGCAATTACACAAAATCCAAAAGAAACATAAAAAAAAAAAAGTCTAGATCTAGTTTTCATACTTTGCCTAACTTTAGGGAATCTCTATATCAGTATGCGCCAAAAAGAATTTCACTGCCTTCAGCTGAGTAGCTAAGTGATCTGTGCAAGGTAAACAGCTTGTTGCTGGACTTGTTCCCTTTTTCCAATTACCTGTTTGCGCAATCTGGCCTTGACAACAGGTAGCTTTTGGAGATGCTCTGAATTTTGAGTTAGCATAAAATTAATTATTTGCAAATATCTTCCACACATATATGAACTCTATAATTATATTAATATTTACCTTTCAAACAAAGATTTTTACCTATTTTAAGTATTCACCCCATTCTCTGAATGTCAGTCTGAGTTATATTAGAGAGCCAAGTCCAGCATGTAGTTGAACTAGATCATCGCTGCGAGCCTCTTCCAACTGAACTATTCTGTTCCATAATGTTTATTTTAAAATAATAGTAGCATAAGTAAAAATTATTGCAGACATAGCAGTAATAATGTTGGTCATTGAGCATACAGAATAGATGCTTGTCATACAAGATTATCAAATTCCAATTTTGCATGCACCAAGATTTAGAAATTGAAACATATATATATATATGCTATTCCAGCTAGGATGTAAGAAAGATCTTAGAAAGTTTAGCTCTTGCATTTTTTCTTGACTCTCAGACTAATACAAAGCAATCATATAATAATCCAAACCCTACTTTGGCATAATTCCAACAGTTAAAGTCACTGAAAGCACTTTTACTCAGACACACTGCATATTCAAAGGCAATAGAAAACGTGTGTTGGAGATAAAATTCTTACTTGCAGACTATGCTTGAAGTTGAAGTGGGTTTTGTACATTTATAGGCAAAGAAAGTACATTTTTATAGAAAATGTTAGGTGTCTGCGTACAAAACTACAATTTAAAAATGTCTTCCCAGATGCTGTTTAACCCTAAAAGTGTCCATGTTACATAGCTGTGGCAGAACACCCATTTTAGAGGTCATAGGTTATTCCCAGGTCTTACCCCAGTATTTGATTCTTTGGAGACTTACTTGCTGTGTTTGAGGCAACATGCTAGTCTTTGCTTTTCTCTTACTCGCTATTAAGCTGCCTGAATACTCATTTTAGTAACAATATGGTCCAGGACGAAATACGATGCACTATTTTATATCAAGTCCTGCAAAGACAAACTTTAGACCTAAGGATAAGATTGCCATTCTGAAAGGTACAACATTGTTTTTGATTGTGCCATTAGATGTTAATTTTCTTCAATGGACTTCAGAGAGTGGATCAGCCACTGGATGAAATGGCATATGAGTTTCATAGTAAGTTGGGCTATAAAAATATTTTAAGCTAGAATTGGTTTGCAAGGCACTAAAAGTGTATATGCTATTCTATATAATGCAGATACACATTAATATTAGTAAGCAATACTCTTTTATGTGTAAAAAACCCAAATTGATCAATGGATACAAATAGAAAAGTGGGTTTGATTTTGGTGGGAAAAAAAAAAAATAATAAGATTTGTCCTCATCCTGATGCAAGAATAAAGCTTTCTTAAAGAACACACACAAAAAAAAAGAAAAAACCCACACAAAATCATTATGATAATTCCTACTTGTCTTATACTTAACAAGACTATATTTCCCCTTTGTGTTTCACAGCGGTGAAAAAGAACTAATTCTTATTTTTAATACTCTCCTTTGACTAAGTTAGAGGATTAACCAAAAAATCCAGATAAGATACAGCTAGCTCAATTTGTTCAATAGAAACATGTTTTAAAAAATATTTCTGTCATAAATGTTAATAATGAAATATATAAGGAATAGAGAAAGTAAGAATCTCTTATTTCACAGATGTGAAATTAATTGCAGAGATAAGTGAGTTACCAAGGGTTATTAAAAATCTTTAAAGAAGTTAGAGACTGAAAACCAGACCTCAGCACAGTGTTTTATCCTTTTTATGAGTTGCACAACATCAGATCTACTACACTATTAAAAATACGTGTGCTTGCAGCCTCCTCTAAATTGACAACCTCTTCTATTGGGAAACAAACAAACAAACAAACAATTCGCAGATAAATATCAGGAGAATAATCTTTCTATATAAATCATGAATACATGATCTATCTTCTCTTCAGAAATTTGTATGTTATCAACACAATTCTGACCAGAGTACCATGGCGTGGACATTCTTACAAATGAAATACTAGTCAAGAATTCCTACTTGATTATTCAAAATACTGGATGTGTGTTCTCACAGAGCTTATGGGATGCATATTAGGCACATGGATAGAATGGGAGGATTAAAAACAAAATTTACACTGGCACTGGGGATACAGCAAGGAAGTACTACACTGAGCAAAAGCATAACAATTCATAAAGGATGAGGCTTGTAAAGGATGGCAGGGCTTCTTTGTCACTCAAATACATGGGATCTTGAGACATATTTAACTCCGTATCACATTAGCAAGATGAAGCTTTTTTACTGATAATCGTCCCTGGACACACATCCCCTTGGTTGCCTATAACAGACCTTTTGCTTTCAGCATTACTGTACATTTGATACCAGTTTCATAATGGATAACAAAAGATCATGCTAAAATAAGCAAAAAAGGTCAGTGATGACTTTTATTTGAGCCTTTCTATGTGTATACATTGCCTAAGACTATCAGTTTTAGAGCAGCAGGATTTGCTTCCAGATGGATCAAGGGCAAGAGTATCATTGGTGTCCCTCTGTCAGCTGGGATCAAATTCATAGGTCAAGGAAAAGAAACCTTAGCTGTTCAGAGGCATTTGATGGAAGTTTGCTGTTCCCAAGGGAACTATGTTTGGCAGGCAATAGCAAGCAAAGCCTGGTGAAGTATTATGGTTCAGCTTCAATTAAGTTCTCTTTTCAAGTGAAAATACAATACATCCAAACCCCAAATCCAAATATAAAAGTGCTTTATGCAGCTAACATTGAACATGCATTCAGAAATAGTTTCACCCTGCACTTCTGTGGCATCTCTATTAGCATGATCCTTTGCCATGGGACAGCAGATGAATTCAACAGTGTATGAAAACCAGGATAGGTTTCAGCAGCTACATGATATAAAGTGATTGATTGTGCACATTTAATCTCTTTGTTATAAACCGCTGAACAAGCCTGGGACTGAGTAGATCCAGCTGCACTAAGGAGTTTAGAAAGCAAAAGGGTCCTTTCTGAGCCCCATGACTCAGTGAGAGGGTCTCCCTGACAGTTTTTTCTGACCCTGTCCTTTATTCAGTAAATAATCAAATGTACCTTGCCATCAAATCTTGTTACACCAGTGTTGCATTTGCCATTGAACTTTGTAATATCAATAAAGTATATTGTTGCTTTTCTCTTGCAAGTAAAGTGCATGACACCACTTGTGACAAAAGTACAGTATGTGTGCTTGGTAACAGCTACCCCAAAACATGAAAAAAAACATAAATTTGAGTAAATAATAATAATAAAATCTTCCACGTGAAAGCATGCTGCCTTATCATTGAATCACTAGTTTCCCTTTCAATGAATTCACTTCTGAGACTCTGAGACTAAAGATATATACATTGAATGCATTGTTCTCTCTTTATTAAGCAAAAAAGATCTTGCTTCAACCTTGACTGCATTTTCCTCAAACAAAAGGAAGAAATAATTCAAACCAAAGCAGATCCAAATATTTATTAGCCCCAAAATTCAGAATTAAAATTCAGGGAAAGCATTTTAGTGTTGATTGGTGATCTACTGCAATTCCAACTACAAACTACCTTCAAAAAGAAGTATGGAAAAAAAAAATCAAAATAATATACGGCAATTAAAACACACCTGAAGAATACTAAAATAAATTAGAAGAAAGCACTAGGAAAAAAAAAATATTTGTTTATCCACTTCAGGCCTTCTTTAATCAAATTTGGTTTTATCATCAAGAAGAATGCCTTCTAACATAAACATACGCAGTACTTTCATTGGCACAGTAATACAGGCAAAGAATTAGAAATTGGCAGAAAGGAATTTTCTTCCTGAGGGAAACACAACAGGATACAGCTTTACATATTAAGAATGGGCGTGTCTTTGTTCTGAGTGAGAATGAAGCTGAAGGGAAAAGCAAACAAAACAAAGCCAAGAAACCCCAAACAAACAAACACACACACATCCCAAAAAAAAAATACCCACAAAAAAAACAACAACAACAAAAAAAACAACCACCTGCAAAATCTCTGCTTTCAGTGCATTTTCAGGGGCAAATTCCCCAAAGGCATGCTACCACTGTGGTATAAGCTATACCACAATTGATATCACTCACATTTTTACATAACAGTGTACACATTATACCAGTCCATTAAGGACTGCCCCATATAGCAGATGCTGAGTAAGTACTTCAGCAAATAGCTCCCACTGTGGTACTCACGGCTGTGCTGCTAACAAAAGTAAAGCTGATTCACTTCAAGCTAATTGGGAATGCCTATTTAAGTTGCTGCATCTCCATGGAGGTGGCCCACCATGGTATGCAGCTGCTAGACAAGCGCTAAGTGAGAAGGTAGATATGGGATCTGAGGACATCAGCAGAGAAAAAGAGTTAATACTACCCTGGTTCTGAAGAGGGCAGAGGGCCAGTCACATCAGAAGAAGCTCCAGATACCTAGCACTGACATCTAATTTTGCCACTAATCCATGAAAGCTACAGTTTTTGTGGTCCACATTTTCCTCCACTACCTGTGTGTAAGCTGCTCACAAATTAAAAATATAGGCTGGAAAAGCCTACACTGAATTTTTACAACTATCTGAAGTGTCCTCTGTCTCTTCCCATCTTCACCTGCTCCCATGAACACAGCTGAAAGGAACAGTAGTAGAGGACTACAGTCCTCTAACTGAAAGAGTAAATGATGGATTATTCATGATAGGTAGCATGAGTTTACCTGACCATAAATGGTTGCATTTATTAGTTCATACATGACTAAACAGTTATAGGACAATTTTTCTTTGCTTATTTGAAGGAATATATGCTTTAAAGGCCCTGTCAGGCTATCTTGCGCTGTAAAATGAATTAAGTTGCATTCAAGCCAATGAATGTCCCATTTACTTAGTAGAAACTTCAATTTCTATCACCTTACTGGAACATTTTCATCTTGAGATGCCAAAATGTGGAGAACTCAGTCCCATCACTGACTCAGCCAGAGATGAGAGACAGTGTCGGTAAACATCCTGGAACAGATGGCTTCTGACTGCTTAGAAAAAATAAGCTAGTAGGTTCTTCTATAGCTATTTATCTTCTTTTATCTCTCAGGCCTCATACATGTAAAAGCAGCAGAAGAAGGTGGCAAGATACCATCACTGTGTCAACATCATGCGTAGGGAAAGCAGAAAATACAACTTTTTGGTATATTCATCAGTTTGAATGAAAAGCTGCACGTTATTTATGAGACGTGTGAGAAACAATCCATTGTACTCAACAACGATAGTCAATTCTAGATATAAATTCCCTGCTGGTCAATAACCACTATACTCATTCCCTTAGCCATGAAAATGCCTTGACAGAACCATAAATTCACACATTGTCCATTTTTCACAGACAAGCTCCCCTTCCCAGACAGTCTGCAGCGCACCAGCCATGACATTGGTACAAACATTTACTCATTTATTATTTTATGCTGACTGCTTTTCAGCTTTCTGACAAAGGACATGCAAATAATGGTGATATAAGCTGGGCCAGGTTCAAGACCCAAGCACAGGCTGAATATAGGTTTCAGAGATGCTACAGTATGCTAGCACTTCCTATCCCAGCAGTACACTAGAACTAACTAAATGGGATTTTTATTTTAACACAGAAACTTCTATAACTGCACACGGTTTTAATTTACACATGCATAAAACAAATTCTCTACCTACAAGTTTCTTTCAGAGAATCAAACAGAAAATTCAGCCTAAACTTATTGAAAATCTTAATAATGCCTGGCATTGACCCAAAATCTTCCTGAAGTGCCTGGCTGATAATTAGTACGTTTTCAGTGATGTATCCCTTTTGGGGCCAATGTTCTAATGGGTTTTAGTGCTAGCAAATCGGTGCTAGGATTTGTGTTGTGTATTAACGTGCACAGAGTGTTAAGCTACTTATTTGTAATGACACTGCTTCTGTAGGAAAGCCTGCTTTGATTGTTAATGATACTTGAGGCTCTTGATCTTAAAACAGAGGGGGAGACAAACTGCAGGGTGTGGCATAGTCTGCTACACAGTTTATCATTTACTGAAGATAAAAACCTCACTTAATTCCATTGATAGCACTTA
Source organism: Forpus xanthops (assembly GCA_032466535.1). Classification (NCBI taxonomy): domain Eukaryota; kingdom Metazoa; phylum Chordata; class Aves; order Psittaciformes; family Psittacidae; genus Forpus; species Forpus xanthops. Next base: position 6,853 of record JASSUY010032797.1, read on the forward strand.
GAATATTATAATAGGCATTTAATTTCCTAAACAAATTGTAGTTTAAGAAGCTGGAGCAATCTCTTAAATTACACTATTTTCTGTGTTTATATTTGTTGTCGTTTTTTAAACGAGGACCTATTAAAAAGCAATTTATTCAAACAGAACAATTCGAAGAAATTTGTTCTTACCTTACACTACTCTCACATCAATATGTTTTTAAAAGAATTAGCAGCACAAACAAAAACGAACAGTAATATTTTATTCGTCATCCAGAATAAACCTTAAAGACTGCTGTATGATTAGTATTACTGCACTGCTACCTAACAGCATATATGGTTGATAACTTAATTGGTTTATTGATGACTTTAAAGTTTTACAACTTGTCATTCAGCCCAATGTGCCCTTTTTGTGAACTCACTCAAAGAATTAACAGTTCCAATAACCTAAATTACCATTCATTAATGCTATAATATATTTGTAATAAAAAAAGAAAAAGAGCACAACAATTACCTTTATACAAGTAGTCCTATTCACTTCAGCAAAACTGATTTTACAGAGCAAAAATCTGCCCAGGCAATCAAGACTTAGAATATCCAAAATAAAATCCTTATATGCATAGTATCACACTTCTAAGCATCACAGACTATAAAGAAAGTAAACTGGAAGAACAAGACCTGTAATACTTATTTACATGCAGCTTTGGTCAAAAATGGTATGACATCCAGAAAGAAAAAGTATGAAATCTAGGCTGACTAATAAAGTGCCAGATTTCCCTGATGCTGTCAACCATTTAAAAATTTCTTTCCAATCTTCCTAAAATATATATATATATAAAAATACCAGAAAAGCAAACAAATAAACATGTACTCTTACCTATCCAGAATTCCAATAGAAAGTAAAATTGACAAATTTTCTGTAGTACATAGCTTTCAAGTTTGTCACAATTCTCTTATAGGGTTGAGGCTGCACAGAAGCTGCAAGAAAGGTTCTGGATTCCTTGTAACTCTCATTAATTTAGCATAGATGCGTACACACCATAAGAGACAACTGTGAGACCTGAGCTTGGCTTTACCATGGGAAACACTACCTTCCAGAAAAAATATCAGTTAATATACAAAGTATGATGTCACAAAAGAGGCAATTTATTTTTTTGCAAATGCATTTATTTACAGACATAAAAGGAAGTTCAGTTGACTAAACAAAACCACATAGTAGTAGAAGAGCCTCTAAGCAAAACAGAGATGTGAATTCATCTGATAGCACAAAAGACAAAAAAGACAGGATTCAGTATCAAAATAAGATGCTGAAAGGAGGTCAAATAACTCAGTGAATCAGCTGCTGACCTCACATCAAATTCAGTTCTAATCATAGGGAATGAATATTGTTGTTTATAGATGCCAGAAAAAGGCTTTAAGCCACAAATCTATTTGGGTCTTAATATCCCTTGCACAAAAGAAATGGAGACTGTGCCCTCACCTGCCCAACTCCCTGCATCATCCAGCTACAAATTATATAAAATCATCCTGCATTTTCATTCCCAATAATTGCAAATTAAGATATAATTACATTTCTAATAAAATACAGAAAATCCACTGTTAATTTAGTGCTTTAGAAATCATGTAGATACCTGGGATAAATAACCCTGTTGTTACTTCAAATGCTTCTCAAAGAGTAGCTTGTCCTTATGAACTGACTGGAGTGCATTGGAGGTATAAAGAGTTTGGTATTTTTCTGTTCTGTTCCAGACTTAAAAAGGTCAGTTCCAGTGGAGGAGTAACCCTGAGAAAACTACCCTAAATCCATAATTTATGGAAAGAGAGAAAGACTGACATCTATATGCATGCTGACTCTACAGTCCTATTCTTAGGATATTCATCTGCCCTTACTATACCATATCTTAAGGTTTCATCAGAAGCAGTTTTGGACCCAGTAACTTACCTGTAGCTGTCATTATCCTAAATATTTTCTTACTGAGTCGTTCTTCACAAAGTGCATTACACAGTTACTTCAAAGCTGTTGCATGTATGCTGTCAAAATACTGAATGCCACATGCTGAAGACACCTTCCAAGTTATGCTTGGTAATGTTGCCAGATATGGCTGGTTGCTCCGAATTAACTCATGCTCTATACATAGCACCAAACTGACTAACAGGATTTAGATTTTGATGAGAAGTTCCAGGATAATATCCTGACACCATCCCAATCCACCCTCCCAAAGTGTCAGGTGAAATCTAATTATGAAAAAAAAAAAAATCCTGAAGTGATTAGCTCCTTGAGGGAAACATGGAATCTGCCGAAACACTGACACTGGCTGTAAGTCTGGTCCCCCTTCTCTACCTACATCTACAACAAACCCATCTGAGTGTAAGGAAGAAAGTCACCAGATGTGGTCGCTGAAGTCTTGGTAACTATCAGAGTCATCTATCCAAACTGTTTGTAATCAGGCTAAAAGTTCCCAAGGCTTTGCCATCTGGAATTTTTTGCATTTGTTTTCTGAGGGCTTTTTTTTACTATGACCAGACTTCAGTCATCAACAGTTTGGAATTAAGCCTTCCCGTTCCTTTTCCTTCAGCTGACCTCTACATGCAATGCTAAATAAGGTTTCTTCTTTTTCTCTTTTTCTTTTTTTTTCTCTTTTTTTTTCTCTTTTTCTTTCTTTTTCTTATTTTCTCTTTCTTATTTTCTCTTTCTTTTTCTTATTTTCTCTTTCTTTTTCTTATTTTCTCTAGAGTGGGATGTGTCAGAAAACAAGTGGAAAAACACATACAGTGACTGGAAAAAAACTCATAATGTAACTGAAATAAGAAAAGATTACAGATAAATATCTCTCTTGCCTGCTCTGTCTCTTCCTCATGCTTTTCTCTCAGGTCAGCTATTATGCAACAGCTTGCCATATTGAAAAAATCTCCATAGAAGTGACTGACCTTTAGGGAAGAAAATAAACAAAAAAACAAAACAACCTTTCCCTCCATTGCTCCTACAACTTGGCCACACCTCTGTTCCCTGCTCTACCCAGCAAACTCCAGGTGTCTGCTGCATAGCAAATCCCTTTCTTCATTTTCATTTTCCTCTTCCTTCTTTCCTCCTACTCAATATCCAACTGCTCCCAGCAAAGGGGTAAATTATCTTTGCAGATACTCACCTGAACCAAACTGTAAAAGCCAAATCAATGCAAGACAAGTCTTCTTCTTGAGTGCCTAGTTGCTACCTTTTCAAAGAAATATACTTTGGTGAATTGCAAAAAAATAAATAAAACAGAAATGTTCTATCATAAGGACTTTTTAATGGAAATTTTGTTTAAGGACTCTTCTAGATTTTTATTTTTCTTTATATCTTTATAGTGCTTTTAATATCACCATTTACTACAGTGGCTCCACAATATAACTTGTTTTAAATCTCCCACTAAACATGGTATTAAATTCACAGATCTACAAGATTATATTCCATTAAGATGTTAAGTCAATTAACTGATTTTTTTTTTTTTTTTTTTTTTTTTATTCTGATTTAATTCTTTGGGGATTTTGACCTATTTGCCTGTTTTTCTCATATGTTTCTAAGCACATTTGTAGCACTGTTTTTATACTGGCTAATTAAAGATTTATTTTTTTATCAAGATAATCACAGAACAACTGGAAGAAACATCTAAGATTTTCTATATGTATGTGAATTTTGCTGTTCAAAAAAACTGCTATTATTTACAGTATCAAAACTTCTGCACCATACAGAAGTACAACAGATCTGTTTCCACTGTGGTCTTGCACAATATAAGCCACAGACAGAAACACCTCCACAGACAGACTCTTCATGGGTACTAGCCATTTGTACATCACCCTTAAGTCTAGGACAGCTTCACATTAGTGCAATGTACTATGAAAAGGGAGTTTCAGTGTTTAATAATGAGCTTATTTATATATCTATGCAATAGTCAAGTTTACCAGTTTAATCTCATTTGCCTTATTGTAGTCAATTTGTTCAATTAGCCACTTTAATTGCATGGAATAAGTCTGAAAAGTGCCCTTTATTGGACAGTATCCTGAAATAACTATTGGATGTTTCTGTTGCTAATTATTTTTGTATTCCATTTGCCATTAGTTAAACCGTACAGCTAGGGAACAGATTCCAAAATTTAGATTTCATTATTCAAATGGTATTTTCATATATGTAATATCTTTAAACAATTATGCTATTCATTCCTCAACTAATTTTTTCTAGTAATGAATTCAAATGTCTGATAATGGAAGTAGGACATTACAACATTTGCTCATATCACTCTGAAGCTCCTTCACACCGTCACTTTCCCAAATACCTACTTTAATTTATCTGCTCTGGTGCACCCTCTTCAGGAGTACCTAGCCAGTGAACATGTGCACTGCTAACAATATTTAAAATATTGTCAGAATTTATGTTACTCCTGCATATGACACAGTGCCCTGTCTGAAACTCTTCATATAGCAGTTACTGTTCTGAATATCCTCATGACCTCAATTTCTCAGCCTATTGTTACAAAAAAAAAAAAAAAAAAACCAAGAAACTGACAACAAAAACATCTTCTCCTTCAAAAAAATCCAAACCAAACAAACTCAGCAGTTAAATATGAAGCTATTTTAACCAATTTACCACAAGGATGCTATCTTTAATGTCAGTACACTTTATCTCCAAACGTTAAACAGCTGATAACTATTTCTCTGCTGGAGACCCAGGTTTTTCCTAGAAGGAGTAAACATAGCTTTACAGCAAAATATTTCACTGAAGTATTTTCTTATTGTTGTTGTTTCAAAACAATTCCTTTGAATAAATAAAGTAGCTCCCATTCACAATATGCTGTATTTGATCAGAGAGTCAGAACATAGAGTTTTGGAAGGACAACAAGCTTGATAACTTTTATTAGTGTCATATGGCAGTCAATTTCTGTATGTTTCTTTGCAGAGGTTAGAAAATACCTTAACTGAATTTGGTAAACATCAGGAAAAGACACCCCAGAGGTTCCCAAAGCTAGCCAGGAAACAAAGAAAGGAAAACAAGCCACAAAAAAAGCCTACCCAGAAATATCACAAAAGATTTTTCAGCAAAATGTTAATTTTCAATCTTCTCTGGAGATAAGGAAACTTTGATCAAATCAAATAAACCAGACTGATCTTAGGAAATGAACACCAAATGCTTATGCATGCTGTATCCTTTATCAGTTATCATCAGGAACTGCATTTTGGAAAATTAAAAATGTCTTCCTTTCTCTTCTCTCACATCTCCTCCTTACCCCACATGACATCACTACATATGCACTCCTCTAGTAACTGTCTCAAGCAAATAAAAATCTCTAAGTAAAAATAGCAACACAAAATATCAAATGGTTTTGGAGCTGAAGTTGTACTGCATTGCTAGTAAAAAAAATTTCACACTTTATTCAGAACTTCTGTATAAAAACCTGATGTTCACCTAAAGTGTAATCCTATTCCGTAAATTAGATTCACAAACAACACACAACACTTTTGCATTTTTAGAATGTCACAGGATTCACTATCAAATCTCCTAATTTACAAGTCAAGGGACAGTCTTTCAATCTATCTAGTCCTTGCAGACTCAGCATGCTACTTATACGCCAAGCTGTTGTCCTTCTGGCTTTATATATTACTGCCAGCACCAATGAATTGCCAGACAAAATTCCTCACTCAGTAGACACAGCACAATGGACTGGGGTGTCTGGACATTCCCAGATTAACAGATAATTCAGATGACAAATTAAGTGCAGTTCCCTACTGCAGTACAGAACAGCATCAAATCTCTAGCGCATTCACACCATGTTCCTCAATGCTACCAGCTCCATCAACATAAACAGTTTATATAGGTTCTGCAGCCTTTACAAAAATGTGCTCGGAAAAGAGAATATTATTAAGACTCTGAAAAATGAATGAATAGAAGACCATCCGCTTTGTTTTTCCACAACTCCCACAGCTTTATAGGGCTAACAATAGCATTAAGGAGGAAAAAAAAAATCAAAAAACAAAATCCACAAAAAAAAAACAAAACACAATAACAAAGAAAGCACAACAGCAAAGGAAAAAAAAATCTGAAACAAAACACAAACAACTCCACTTCTAATATAAGATTTCTTTCTTTTCTTCAAATGAAAGATGCCAAAGTGATCATAAAAGAAACCAGAGGGCAGCATGTGATATAAGTTCTCTTCAGTCTGCTTTTCAGAATAAAGCTGTGCTTAAAATATCATTCTGCCTTGACTAACCACTTCCTTTCTAAGAAAAAAAAAATGAATGGGATGATAAGATGTCATTGCTTGCAACAGAAAAAAGGAACTGAACACAGAAACTCCAGAAGGTCTTCTTCAGCCTTAAGCTCCCACATGCTGTAAATATGCATGTTGTCTTTTCTCCATATTCTGTTCTAAACTAGCCCCACAAACTAGCTGTCATCCTTGATGCCATTACCAGGAGAAAACACCAATATTATTGCTAAGAATTTGCTACTGGATCAATTCTGTAGGTGTTGTAAATCAGCATAGCTTCAGTAACTTCAGCTAAGTGATGATGATTTACATCACCCTGAGGATCTGGCCTTCTGTTCTTATTACTTCATTAATCTGCATATTCCTGCAATGTACATCCATCTTTTTTCTAAATTACTTTTACTTCAACCCACCTGTTATAAGTCTGATGTGGATATATATAGAGTTCATACTGTACTTTCTTACTTATTTTTGAAGAAGCATTGCCCTGAATCTGTCCATGGTCTATAAATGATCTATATGGCTGACTGAATCAAGCCTGAACTTGTAGCTGTCAGCAGGTATGAATTCAATTTCACAAGACCAATCCATTAGTATCTAAACACTATTAATAGAGTGAAGAGGGAGAAGTACATTTTTTTCTATCCCAGGGAATAAGAGGCTAGCCACTTCTGGTAGAAAGGTATTTGATCAGGTCTGTCAGAGCCAGACCATGGCGCACACCTTCTCATAATAATGAGTATCTCATTCCCAAAAGAAGAAAAGTTGGTGTTGGAAGCATGGTTTATCACGTTCCTTCAAGATATCACTGTAGCTAAGGAGGATTCAAAGGAGGTGTGGATATTTATAACAAGACCATCAACTGCTACACTGAACAGTATATATTCTTCTTTGTATGAAACTCTCATATTTCAGTACATAATTCTGCTACTAGAAATGTGGGATAGAAACAGGTTCAGTGGAAATGTTGCTACATTTCCATTTTGGAGCTTTGTGTAGTTCTCTCAATTTCCCTCTGACATGGTCTACTGTTAAAAAAGGACACTGATGGAATACCATTCTGATTCTCTATGGCATGGCCTGAAAATCAATGAACCTAGTCAGTGAAAAAAAAAGCTAACTAATTGCTATATCTTATTTTCGAATTTATTGTTGAAAGTGTTATGTTGATCCCTAGTTTAAAGTGGCACGCCAATAACACAAATTAGATTATGTGGGCATCTAAACACCTTCAGAGTACTCTGAAAGTGGCACTAACACAGAAGTAATAATTTACATAGGGTTAGAAGAACTATTTAATCTGCCTAAATCCTGATGTTTTTCTAAAGCAAATATCCTCAAAGTATTCTCTGGTAAAATATGCAACAAGTCAGCATTTTTCAAATGCTACAATAGTGTAGATCTGAAATGATGCTTTTCATAATTTCTAAAACAGAATGAACTAAGACCTACCACACTTTACAAACAACAAGCTCTTAAACAAAATGTCTAACCATAGGAGGCACTTAAGGGGAGATATAATACTCCATACCCTAAATAACTGAATATTAACGTCAACTTGGAGAAAGTAAAATTAAATCAGGCAGAAAGCACTAAGGGAAAGATGTACTTTGGATAGGCTAAGAAGGACTCTCAATCAGCAGCAACAAAGATTTCCTGTGCAGATCTAAGTGTTGGGCAGAGTGCAAGGAATGGGATTTGTCACTCCCAGATTCACTAAAATAACTAGCTCCAGTAGGAGAATTAAAGGTGACCATACTGTAATAGAGCTAATGTTAATTGCACATACTGTAGTGATAGAAGAAGAGGGAATAGGTTTAAAGTTGAACAGGGGATGTTCAGGTTAGATATAATGAAGTTCTTTACTGTGAGGGTGCTGATGCACTGGAGCATTTGTCCAAAGAAGTGGTGAATGCTCCATCCCTTTCAGTGTTCAAGGACAGATTGGACAAAGTCTTGGGTGATATGGTCTGTTATGAGGCATCCCTTCCCATGGCAGTGATGTTGGAACTAGGTGGTCTTAAGGTTCTTTCCAACCTGAACCATTCTATGAATCTATATCTAGGGAACGGGAATAAACTGAGTGCACAATTTAAATAAAACTCACACCTTGCTGATTTCTTCTGAGTTATCTCATTTCAGTTCTAATGGGTAAGGAAATACAGCTTCTTACTCATCCCCTCTTCAAAATTTATTTGGGGCTACAAAAAGGATATCTTACTCATCAAATAAAATTCTCTTCAATAATAACGAATACTGTGATAAATGCCTGCCTGCCTTCTGTAGAATCAGGATAAATTTTAAAGGGCCACTAATTCATGCAAATATTTGCACATACCATTCTGCATCACTGCGGTGCTATTGCTAATAATATAAATTGAAGTAAAAAAAGAAATGTTAAATAAATTACTATGCTCTCTCATTTGTCTATATGGAGCCATCAGTAAGATTCTTCTTTTAATAATGTTTCTTGCAGTTTCTAGGAGAGAGAATAGTTGCTAAAATTTCTAATTTTCCCCTAAATATTTCAAACTTCATAGGTTTGCTGTTACCATTCTTTCTGTGTCAGCTCTGGATGCTTGTCTTCAGTCAGGCCACCCACCACTGCTCCTTCCATACTTGAGAAAATAGCATTTCTTGGGATTAAGTCACTGTTCTGTAGTCATACATACATTGAGTTTGAATCTCCCACTGTGTTTCAGGAATGACTTCAGTGAAATTGCATGGGTCTTCAGAGAATAAATGTTAAGTGAATTTCAGCCATAGCAATATCAGGACATGTTAGATTAAATGAGGGTGCATGAACAAAATGAAAGGGAGAGCCACTTAAAATTTCAACCTAACATGCCCATGCTGTAATCCCTACTCCTACCTCCTTTATTTTCTCCTCTTATTTAGAAATCTTAACTAGCCTGTTTGTTTCAGTTTCAGTCTTAAAAAAAGAAAAGAAAAATTGCTACCTGATTCCATTCTAGCCACAATAATCCCATTTTCCTACTACATTTGCTATCTCCTCAGCCCCAGGCTTCTTATCTGAAGCCACTACATACTCCACTAGTAAACTATCACTGCTCATCACCTGCTGTGAATCACAAAGTCACTACTGAAACTAATTAGAGACCTATAGCTGGCAGGAAGCCAGCTTCTGCAGCTTCTTCCCCCAAATACTATATCCTATACAAAATATACCCTGTTAGTGAGCTGCTATGCAGTTAAGTGCAATTTGCATGCACTAGTCAGTGCCCATTGCTTCTCAGTGATGATCATTCACCACTGGGAGAAAAAGGTCACTGCCAGTAACTGACTGGCAACTTCAGTATGCAGAAATGGGTCAGTAGTGATCTCTTGCCACAGGATAAACAGTTATTGTGTGTTCAAATTTGAAAATGGCAAATACTATAATAATGGTACATGGCACTGATGAATTGCAGCATGGCAAATCCAGTTTGCAGCACAGTAGTGAAATATTTATTTTTGTCCGGATAGATATTGCCATCGATAGCTAGTATTAATCAGCTACTGCCAAAACAGGAAACAGGCTATTACCAGTCAATGATAAATAGTATTTGTTCTAAATACATGGAGTCCCCACTAATCAAGGCTTTTTTCGTAGAAATTGAGTCTTATCAGCCCTTTACTTCTTTTTATCATCTTATGATACCTCCATGCCCTTTTTTCCCCTACATTTTGCTACAATATCCTCCTACCTTAATTCTACTCTACAGTAGTACAACATAATTTTCCAGCTGCATATCTTTTTGTCTGCAATGACCACAACAGCTGCATTTACCAAGCCATTTTCTTCTTTCCTCCACTTACATACGGGTACCCAGACTATGATCTCTAAAAGTTGTTCAGCAGATAAACTAGAGCAGCAGCCACAGGTAACTCCTGCCCAGACAATGATTACTTTCTATCTCACTGTCTTTTACTTGCCTTTAAACTTGAGACATGGTAGCCTTGATTTACGGCAAAATTGAGGGAGGCCAAAGAAATGCATTGATGTGTCACATGAATTACTGGTTCCCAGGGGCTAGTTTAGGTATGTAGGTTTTTATAAGATCTATTTCTTAGATAATAATAGATGTGGTTGTCATGTTTGGTTTTTTTTTTTTTTTCCACTCATGTTTTTCAGGTTATACCACAGATTTTGGACCTGTCTAAGCAGACTTACTTTAAAAAAAAAAACTGGCAAAAAAATATCTTAAGTCAGATCCTAAAGTTCTGGAAAAATAAATGCCCTGATTTCCCACTGTTTTGAATCTCACATAATATGCTCTTATCCAGCATTTTTAATCCAAACATTTTACTGAGGTCACGAGCATGATTCATAATGTACACGTGTAGAATATGGATAATGAAGTGAATACATGCTCAGCAAGATAGCTGCAGAGCCAGGAATGAATAGCAGTGCTTTGAATCCCTTTCCAGTGTACTGTGTGTTCAAGAACAAAGTGCTGTGGAGTTGGCTGTGAAACGACATAATCACCCCAGTTCAGGTGATTATATAGAAAAGTTTGAAAATAAGTGGAAAATCAGGTCCTGGAAGAGACATAAAGCAAGTAGATAAACCAAATGTACCTTCCTCCTTTATTAATGAGGTTATCTCTGACTAACATGGACTCTAATGAGACCAACAACCATCTATTCTAAATGCCAAACAAATGCTTGTTAGGCAAAAAAACTCCCTCTTCATAAGGTTGATGCTCTCAAATCCTAAGAGTAACTGGCAAGACTTCCCCATCTGGACTCTCTTTTTTTTTTTTTACTTTCTTTTTTACTTTGCATTTTGATATTTGGCAAAGCCCTGTGCAAGGGATCGCCTTTACAAGCAGAGACGTATGTTTTTTTAAACGGGTAAACAGCACTGTAATAACATATGTAGAAGGATCAAAACACAAGTTCTTTTTATTATTCCTATTACTGCATTCTCTTACACAATGGCAATGTCTTCAGAGACATCCATCATCTGCGATATAATATTGATTTAATGTGCCACTTCATAGGCTTGCCACATCCTCAGATTAAAAATTCAAATTAATATGACAAGTGAAACATTAAGAAATTCAACAAATCACCAGATAGGCTTATCCACACAGGGTGCATTTTATAGTTAAAAAACCCTAAACAAACAAAAAAACAAATCCACCCCAGCAACCACAGCTTAGGCATAGGCCAGATTTAATTTGCTTGATTGATATTGAGATCTTTGTGCGCAAATTCATTATTCTCTTATTAACTATTATCATTATTAGAGTTTATAAAGAACTTATAAATCTATTAAACTGGTCTTAAATGTTGCAATTTATTAATTGAACAGACTAGCAATGAAAAATTAATTATTAAACAACCACCACAGGAAAACATCACTGGCCTTGTCACCTCAGTGCTAGATTGATAGCATGTTACCTTCTGGAGAGTGGGGCCCTGTAACGCTGAAATATAAACCTTGGAAGGATAGTGCTGAGTATGTCACAGCATAAGTCACATTTTTAATTTAATGTTTTATTAAATGCTAGATAGAATAATTTATCCGGGCCTCACTCCGTCTTAATAAATGAATTGGCACTCTTTCAGATGTAAAAAATGATCACAGCTTCTCAAGGGCATCTGAAACCCTGAAGCATAAGACACCAGTAAATACAAAGAGCAAAGGCAGCATGGACAGTGATATATTTGCAAGCACTGTGGGTGAGCCAACAGTTTCAAAATGCTGAGGCTAACAAAACAAGGGCAGTGAACTCCCAAAATGGGAAAAGCACCTGCAGTAAGAAGCTGTTCTTGAGTGCTCTTGCACAAACATGTCCACCACTGAAACAAAGTGGAAAGGGTGTAGTCTTATCACCTTCTTGCTACTATATTTCAGGATACGTTTGCATGTTTAAAATTTCATAAGCAGTATTAATAATTTATTTTTCTCCTGTCCTTTAATTTTCTAAGGCTAGACTTTGAAAACAAAGGCAAGGCGATGATATATTCCCTCCCTCCTCTGCAGTTATCTACAGCACCTTCATTTGCATCTCCCTATAAAACTGCTGGCAATAAGAATATATAATTTGGCTAGGAAAAACAGTTACAAGTTCTTTAGCCAAAACCAGTATGCCCCTGCCCTGGTGTATCCCTCCAGAGACATCCTAAGATTTTTGCAAGCATCTCCATTTCGAAAACATTTGGCTTACATAAGGCAGGACAGCTCAACACTATCACTAATGCAATGAAAAGCTTTCACAGCATGATTGAGCTGTGCTACATATTTCTATAGATGCCAAACTAAATTATTGTAAATGACTGTTAGAACTGCCAGAAAAATACTCTTCCCCCACTCGTGAATAATAAAAAAATATTCTTAGCACGCTTTTTATCACAGGACTTTAAAATGTTGATATTCAATAGCTGTCCATCTCACAATGCCACACGTTATGCTGTCAGCCTACATAAAAACAACAGGTTCCAATATGCAACATGCAAAGCCGCAGAGAGCACGGACTTATTCTGAAAACGTCTTCTGCAGTTTGTGCTTGAATTCTTGCAGCTGGCATCCTCTCGCTGAATGCACAAGAGCATTTGAACAAGAAGGTAAAAAGGAAGAGGAAGAGAGACTTCCTTTGAGCCTGGCATTTTTCCAGAAACCCGGGAAGCAAATTCTCAGCATGTAAACAATAAAAAGGAGAGTGATAACAAAACAAAGCCCACAATTGTCCTTGTAAGTTCTAAATACACGATTCTCTTGATCTAACTACATGACACTTGCCTTCCCACTTCTGAGTCCCAATAGCTGATGTGAGAGGGAATTAGGAGGACTTTATTCATCAAAAGCAGAAACTGCATATTGATATGGAAATTTTATTTTGGTATTCAAAATATGAAGGAAAAAGTATGAAACAGAAATGCCTATTTATTCTGTTTCATTCTGTGAAGATAACTTAGACATTAGTAGGCTTTCCCGAAGTGTACAGCACTGGATCCAAGAAGAGAAGCTGATGTGGAAACAGGGTTCAACAAATAAATGATATAATATCTTGAAGTTAATTGGATAGAATTAATTTTTTTCATAGCAACCTATATGGTGCTGTGTTTTGGATTTGGCACCAAAACTCTGTTGATAACACACACATGTTTTAACTATTTCTGATCAGTGGTTGCACAGCCTCAAAGCCTTTTCTATTTCTCACACTGCTTCACCAGCAAGCAGGCTGGGGGTACAAGAGAAGCTGGTAGGGAACACAGTTGACCCCAACTGACCCAGCAGAAAGCCAAGCAGAGCATATGTAGCCCAAAATGTCCCAACTGTATGTGAACTTCCTCTATTGGAACATGACTTCATCTCCTTCCCAGTCCACATGCCCTGTTTTCCCTTCCAGGTTTATCAGGACACTGAGAAAAGGGATACGGCAGATGTCTTCCTGTTGCCAAAATATAAACTTTGCATCCTGTTGGGAATTTGCTCCCTGACTTGGAAATTTGCAGGACTGATATGTCCAATGCTACAGATACATTCATAGTCCCTGGTTCCTACTCCAGAGTGAAGAGAAATTTGATAGTGGTGGAATGAAAGGGCTTATCTCTTTAGACCAGAACAAAGAAAAAGTGACTGATTGCAGCAGTTGTTACACAAGGATACATTCTCAATTTAATTTATCTGAATACTCTATTAAACTGACAAAAAAGTATGGGAAGTTAGGCAAGGGAAGGACTGTCAAGTGATAGTTACAATTATAAGTGTATCTCAATCTTTTTCTAGTACTTTAATGTTTAGCACTTTTTCTAGAACTGTAAAAATCTCAATATTAGGTAGTTATAAAGCTCACACTGCTAAATATGTGCCGCTGTAATGTGCTAGTTCAATTTCTCTCAACTGAGGCAAAATATATGAGTCTGTCTAAAGCAACCTATAGCTATCAGATATTGAATACAGCCTGCACATTTTCTGTGGCCAATCAAAAGATCACATATTCTTGTTGAATAGGATAAATGGCCGTATAAATTCATTTCAGTATTTTCAGGTAGAAGATAACTTGCCTAAATTTTTCCTGCCTGTTACCAGAGGAAAGAATACAAGCTGAAATTTATATTTCTCTGTTAGTATCCAGCTGAAACCTTCTGTTCAGTAAGATCAAACAGACTTATAACACGAAGCATAGGACACTCAATAACTTCCACAACATAATATACATACAGTACGATTATCTCTACAACAGTTGGTCCAGGCCAAATGTAAACTCAAATCTAAAATACAATGTAACTTAAGAAATCCACATACCCTTAAGAATTTATTGCTGTACTCCAGTTAAGAGTACCTCTGAAAGAGTATTCACTAGATACAGACTGATATCAGACTGTCTGTGCTATCAGTGCTTAAAAATGGAACCCCCTGAATCTGTGAACTATGACTTGCATACTAGTTTTAACAAAACTAAGGATATGAACTGTCAATAGTTTAGCTACTGAGCCAATTTACAGTGAGACAGCAAAGTGAAAGTCCATCAAAGAGAACAGCAAGTAAATAATGGCTTTACCAATTTTAATAGAAGAATTTGCTTTCCATTTCACCCCTACCCACAATCCTTTTTTTTTTTTTTTTTTTTATCTTGTGCACAATAATGGTGTCTAACAGAAAATTTCTTAGCAATATATGGCTCTCAGTAGATGATGACACTTGAAATGTTTTTATCCTACACAACATACTTAAGAAAAGAGATGGATAGGTAGATATGCAAATGGATAGATACAAAGTATTACTATGTGTGTGCATATGTGTCCATACATGAGTAGAAAGCTCTTTGGCAATTTCATTAAATGCCAAAAAGACTTCTAAATGGATGTTAAATATAAATTGAAAGACCAAAAGTTTGTGACATGTAGAATGTCTGTCCTTTAGTAAAATTTGGTATTGAGGATGAAAAATTGAGATTTGCCATCCACTTGTACAGGGACTAATGAGCTAATAAATTCACAGACAGATGAATGCAGAATTCTTGATTTCTCTTTAAAAAGGTGCCTACAACCAAAAAAAATTATTTTAATCAAAACCAGAAGAGCCATAAATACTGTGTTTTCAGGAGCTCTACCCTAGCTTTAGGAACACAAATTATACTGTTTGGTACCATTATATGTGAGTGTAAATACTTTCTCTTTTACTAAAAGCAAATATTTTTTGAACAAAGGAATTCCCCAAAATTGTGCGTATTATGAATGCTTCGACACACAGAAATCATGTGGATAATAGATGATATTCTATTTTATAGTAAGAAAGGCTTACTATCCTTGGTGACTTTGGGCAGGTTATTTCATTCTCCTTTGACCCCTTTGACTTCCTATTCTTCACCCATGAGTCCTATTTTTCTTATAAACTTTTGAAGCAGGAATTATTTATATATGTGCTTTAGTCCTCCAGTATTGATTGGGGACTCCAGAAACAACTGAAATGCAGATATAATAATTGTATGTATGGATATTCACAGTTGAAATTGTCACACTCATTGCAGTTACCTGTGAAGATGCTACTCAGTTTAGAGTATGTGCTATATCAAGCAAACTGATCTCCCTTTTGTCAGAAAACTTATTTCTAACAGTTTCTAAAGTTCACTGTAGACTTCATTTATAGTCCTTATCACTCCATTCCTCCCTTTCTCCTTTCACTTGTCTCCTCTCTGTCCCTCTGCAACATATTGCTACTGTAGGAGGTATTCACACTGTCTAACTTTAGTCAACTAATTTAGGGCTCTGAATCACCCTCTAGGAGTGTCTACCTCACAGAATATGACTATATATGGAATAGACATTTTTAAACTTAGGTGTTCTAATATGTACTTTCTTCAAATACTCAAAGTAGCTTTGCCTAGGTGGTGTTAATATTCCACTGTATAAAACCCTGCTTATCAACAGCAAGTGATTTTATGAAGTGTTTTGCTTGCATATATTTTCTCACTAGCTTAGCACCTTGCTTTCCTTTTTTCTCACTTAGATTTAACACAGCAAGAATGTTATCTGAATAAAAGCATAAGAGAAAAAAAAAAAAGAAAATAAAAAGATTAAATGCATATGGTATTTACCCATGGAATTTGCTAAAACATTAGTAGAATTTTAAGAGCACATGGCAGCTCAATAAATTGCAGCATTCAGCCAAGGAGGCTGCAGCTGTGAGTAAGGCAGTACATCAGTCCTATGCCTAACCATCTTGACCTTTCTTCTGAGAGTGTCAGCAAAGGTGCCAATTATAGCAATGATTAGAGCAACACATTTTCTGTTGTGCTAAACACAACTGTTACCAAGGGGACAAAGATCATACATTTTGCTTAACACTGGATTACTGATTGGCTAAACAATCTTCCACCAACAACTACTTTGGTAAGTCTGAAGATGAGATGCAAACGCTCCACTCATACTTTTCTTTTGATCTGTTGGTACACAGAAACGTTTATACTGTAAATGGCCGAATGATTTCCTGATGCATCCTCAGTTTTGTTGTTTATCATCTCTCACACAAATTAAGGAACTAAGAATTACTAAGTTATTTTATATAAAGCTTTAATGTTAGAACTATTTCTTTATACATATGGCAACAAATTAAGTCAACCATAAATTGCTCATCCTAATTCAGCATATTGAAAGCAGTAAGCTAGGTATTCAAGACCAGCTTCTGAAAGCCTCCCCTTCAAGCAAGCCATAAAAAAAAAGCTTGTGATCATCATATGCATCAATTCATTTATTAAAGAGTGTTAAATATAATAAGGTGATGAAAGACAGAATAGGAAAAGGATAACCTTTTTTCTATCTCAGTTGTAAACTAAGTACAATGAAATGTCGATAAAACTTATAGAGGCAAGATGAAAATAATATATAATTGAATATGGACTGTCCACTGCCTAAAAAAGCAGTGTGCTGTGTACTAATGGTAAGGAAAAGACTATGGTATTATATTAGAACATTCATTAAAAGGAGACATGTTGATGATCTTGTAGATGATATCATATAAAGTGTACAGGAAAATATTTAGCTAACACAGACATACAAAGACTGATTTTGAAAGAAATGAGGCATTTCTAGCCATAGGTTTTTAGACTTAAAAAAAAAAAAAGGTACATCTAGCAATTGCTATTAATCGGTATTTTTCAAAAGTTTAATTAAAGTTAGTGGAATTAGATTTACTGAACAGAACACTGTTTTTCTTTCCTAATCAGATCTGCTGTCTAGCACCATAACTAGGAATTGACCATATAGAGAGAACCACAAGGGAATGGAAAGATGAAAGATCTGACCAAGTGGATTTAAGTAAGACTATTTTAAATTGTATCTGCATAAAGGCATACAGTCTGACAGTTATAATACAGCTACTTCCTTGTATTTACCATTTCCTGGAAAGCAGGAAGAACTTATATACCATACCCTATTTCAAATCTCATGTTTCATATGTTATGGACAAACTTCAAATATTTGGCTAAAAATTACAAGGCAGTTCACAGAAGTTTCATGCAAGCTTTCTACTGCTTCAGTAAAATTTTTCTCTGACAGCTAGGCACGGGATTAAAATGTTTCTTTACCAATCATTCCCTTTGTAAATTAAATAATGAAGTACTACGTAGAATGTTTTTTAGGCTTGTGGGGCTTTGTTTGTTTGCTTTTCTTTTGGTGAGAAAAATATATATTGCACAATAGAAGTTAAGATGCAATATTGACACTATCATCAACACTTCTGGCTGTACTCTAAATCTTTAAATTGATTACCTAAATTAAGTCTGGGACAAAAATTTCCAGTACCTTGAATATTTCACATTGTGAAAGATGTTAATTGAATGAACACATTTTTATATTTTATGGAAAAAGACAGTACAACTTCATTAATTTGCTATTTTGGATTATTCTCCTCTCCCTCCCTGCTTCTGTAGCCCAAGCTTACTATTGCGTGAATGACACTGTTACACCTGCTCAATGAAATATGAAGTGGAACCTAAAAGTTAAAAGCCAATCTGATTTCACTGTTCAAAAGCAGTGAGATCTGAAAATTAGCACAAGCCAGATGAACAGTGAAAACTAAATTAAAGAGTGAGGCGAAGACAACTACCATTGCTATTAAATAAAAAGGCAGTCAACTTCTGTGAAGTTACACAATAAAGACTCATCTCTCAAATAAATATAATATTTATAGGGCAGCATCTTTCTAAGAAAACTAAAAATATAAATAATTTTAATACTTCAAACTAGAACATCTTGAATTTTAATGTACTCTTTTTTGATATGATTTCACAATGAATGGTCAGTAAGAATTTGGGAATATATCTTAAGAATTTGCAACACTATATTTAGTTTTAATAGGAAAAGCTTAAATATTTCCTCTAATTCAGCCCTGGGTTCATATCAATTTGAAAAATGTAAAGGAAGCACTCATTTATGTTTGCAAAAGGCAATCTGCTCTACGGGTGGGCAACAGTAACACCTGCTGATGTTACTAACAATATATTGCTAACAATACGCTAATATAATAATATGGATGAACAGTATATGCACATCTTGTGTATAGTTAAGGATTAAATATCTTGTGAAACCTGTGTAAGTATGAAGACGAAGTATCTTTTTGTAAGATTCAGTCAGGAGAGCATTTTCTTCTCTGACAGATAAATGGCATGATGTTTTGTACATTACCTGTCAAATACTTGATTTGATAGATTCTCCATTTCTGAAAGTGGAATCAGTATGGAAAAAAAAAATGCTTGAAGTTAATAAAATAATTAATGTATCTGTCCATCTAACTAGCGTTTTCAGTTGTCTCCTTCTGGGAACCATATATAACTGCTTTGAGAGTTTTTACTAGATGGTTTGAGGATCACAGTTTGTCTTACATAGACAAGTATAATTAAAAGTGTCAGGAAAAAGTCAATGCCCTTGAAAAATATAGTGCCATAACAAAAAAAAAAAGAAAAAAGTGAAACCACAAGTGATAGGAGAGTGTTCCTAAAAAACAGCTTTTCAACTATATCTATCTGTCACATTTGGGATGAAATCCGAATTCCACTGAAGTAAAAAGAAAAAACTTATTGACTTTTACAGATAAATTTTTTACTTTCAAGTGAATTTGCAAGAATTTAATGGAATAACTGCATGTTTATATCTCTATGATTGTATAATGTGTGGAATATCTGCAGTAAGGGCAGCAACAATACATTGTCCCAGTTCTTGGTTAAGGATAGGATAGCTAAGCAAGGCTTTCTTACACAGAAGCTTCTTTATAGCTCTGAATCTCGAGGAGGGGGGAGGGAGTGGGGCAAAAAAAGAAAAGCAACTAAAATTCAGAAAGGTTACCTTTTGTGCATTATAATCTTATTAGTTTGCTTGGTGTGAAGATAAAAATCATTATAATTTTGATGAAATGCAGAGGTACTAAACCACCATTCAAGCCTGCTCCCAATAGTTACAGAAACTCTTATGACCTTAAGCTGATGGGCTTCTTTTCACAGATTTAAGGATATGAAACAGCACTTTCCAAACAAATAGGTATATTAGCCAATATAACCCTTATTCCGCCTGTGTTACTTCACTTACTGTCCTGTACACAAAAATTATAACCAGTGATACTGTTCCCCAAGAAGAATTCATTAACAGAGGCTAAGAGGATGGAGGGAGGGGAGTTATTAAAATATTTCATTGAAAAATGCAGCATCTTTTATGGGTTCCAATGTGTCTAGGGAACATAGCTGGTTGCACAATGTTTTAAGAAAAGCAGAGAATCTAGAATCCTGCCTGTAAAGCACTGATAAATCTATTCTATATTGTTATTAATTTTTATATAGGTTCTAGAGAAGATGACAGAAAAAGAATCTTGTGAAAAAATATGCCAATTCTGTACTGGAATATTATCAGGAAGCAGATTTATTTCAGACAGCATTTTAATTTTTATTTATTGATACATTTTATCATGGTGGGTTTACATGAAATAAAGTGTGCTACAGATTTCATTTAATGAATGACAACCTCCTAGAGATGTTGATAAGTATTCTGTGATATACTCCCAAATGGCAATGCACCATTAAAAAGGTAAATATTTATCTCTTAATACTATCTGAATACACACACATTCAAGAGGTAATTAACCCACAGCAAATGCAAAGCACAGATATTTTCAGTATGAAGACAGCAGCAGGCACAGTATTCTCACTGTTTTCTATATGCACTCCTTCTGGAAAACTCGGCCTTCAATCACTTAATGCTAAGTCATCTTCTTAAGTTTGGCTGACAAACTGCACACACATAACATTTTATCAGGTTGTTGCTTATTTTGCAAATATATTTTGAAAAGCATTCAGCTTTGAATTGTTCACTGCAGTGAGCTCATATATTTAGTATACATGCTTGTTTTTTTTTTCTTTAAATTTACTAAGTGGAACACAGTACAGTTTCTGTTCTTATATTTGATGCAAAAGTGTTATTAATATAACATTATGTTGATTAATAGGTGGGATTTATGTTCTATCCCTGTCACTTTCTTATGCTGCACAACCAATGTGGTATTTTAGAAGCTCCTAAAATTCAGTGAAAAGAATTAAGTTTTCTTCCCATTCTTTCTTTAAATAAGAAACTCTGCTTATATATTTGATTGTGTTATTATTATAATGCTGATAATTTTTGTGTTGATATGGGTGAAAAAAAGGTCACTGTGGCAAGTTGCACTGTCATAATTCAGCACCCTATATGTGACTATATCAAAAGAGCTTGCTCAAGAAATAAGAATATATATAGTATATATAGTCATATAGAGAGACAGAAATACATGTGTGCATGAATATATGTATGTATAATTGGCCCACAGACATAGGTTATATTCCATATTCAGCCCTCAAATCTTACTAAGCTTTAGTATCGGTTGTAGAGGATTTACTAGCATTTTGATAGGCACGTTCAGAAAAGACTTTATATCTGTTGTCAACTTCTATTCCACCCAGAATAGTTTGGTTTAGGCTTAGGTGGACTATGGTATGGAAAATACTGTATTTCCTTCAGATAAAACTTTGTGAGTATCACAAGTTCTAGTTGTCCTTTAGCTCCTTTACCAAACAGATAGTGTCTGAGTTGCAGGTGACTGAACACATTTCCACCAATATATTCTGGATCTCTTTTAGTTGTCCTTTCTGAATTCGAGGCAGGGGTATATATCTGTGCAAGGTGTCACAAGCAGTCAGAGGAGCCTTTTTCTGTGCAAGCAATCTTCTTTGTGAAGAAAGATGGTGAAGTCTGTTGCATACTGTAGGCAGTCAGAGTTGAAGCAGACATAGACTCTCTCAGGGAGAGGATGGAGAACACTTGAGAGAAAGAGAGAGAGATACAAGGAAATAAGCAGGCCTAAGGGATATCAGGACATATAAAGCCTCAAAATAAGTTTACCTTTCCCACTTTTCCACAAAAACTTTGAGGATTCCAAATCTTAAAACACCTTGATTCATATCACATTTTGAAAGGAAGTCTGAAAAATTAACAGCTGCCCAGACTTTATCACTAGTTTCCTTTTTAGCCTTATTTTCAAGAAAATCTTATGTCTAAGAAGTAGACTCTTATAATCCTGTCTATTTAGACTGATTGTATTCCTGGGTTTTAGGATTATCACCAAGACAGCGTTGAGAACTGCTATGTTGAAAGCTTGTTCCCATCTTAATTTTGAATACATCTGCCCAACATACTGAATGAATTAACTACTTTTCCATCATCTGTCCTTAATTTCCATACTTGTGGTCACAAACAGCAGAGTTGTCTCTCAAAGATTTAGATTTAATTGTGAGGGTATCCGGCCCTTAACCTTGTTAGAGTAACTGGATAAATGTGGCAAGAACAATGTTCCTCTCAAGAGACTGACACAGTTTCCACTGCAGTCAGAGACTAAGTCATTTTGGGATGGGATGCAAAATGAAGCAACAATTCTTGAAGATAAGTAAATGCAAAAATATTGTCAATTTTCATTATAGCAAAAAGTTAACAGCAGGGTGCTTCAAGGCACCATACAAGGACCAGATGTTAGAAATATATTAATTAATGTGAAAAAAATGAAGTAACAGCAATGTGTCAAAATTTGCTGATCATTCAAAAAAAAAAATCTGCATCAAGTCTGAAGAAGACTAAACTTCAAAGGAAAGAGGTAAGTGACTAAGCTAGATGGATGGGCCATTTTGAAGGTGAAAAACATTTATTTAAATGCAAAGTAATGCATATTGCTGGGGGAAAACAAATCAAACCAAACAAAACTATGACAATAAAAACCATCCCAAACTAGCCCATAAAAAAATCATTCCCTCTACCAGAGATCTCAGTTAAAAGTGCCGACTTAGGAAAAAATACCTGGGCCTCACTGCAGATGGGTCAATGAAAAGCCCTGCTTGATGTGTGGCTGCAGTCAAAAAAAGCAAGTAAAATATTAAGATGCATAAGAAATGAGTTGGGGAATAAGAAAGAAAATATAATGCCATTATATGAATCAATAATTTTCCGTCCTCTGGAATAGTGTGAAGTACTGGTCACCCCATCACAAAAAGGATATTACTGAATTAGAAGGCATTCAGAGAAGAGCAATTGTGATAATTAGGAGCATAGAGAAGCCTTCATATGAAAAGAATGAAAAAAACCTGGAATTATTAACCTTAGAAAAAAAAGATGAATAAAGAGGGATATGATGAAAGTATAAAAATGGTAAGTGGCAAAGAGAAAATAGATCAGGAGCTTCTGTAGTCCTGCATCTCGTAATTCAAGAACAAAAGGACACTAAGTGAAAGTGAAAAGCATCAGTTCTAAATCTGATAAAAGGACATACTTTTTAATGCAGCACATAATTAGATTATAGAACTCAATGCCACAGGATGTCAGTGATGTCAAGACCTCACCAAGATTCAAAGAAGGACTTGGCACTTACAACTCTTTATTTTCTTGGGAATCTTACACAGACTAACAGCTAAAAAGTTTTGAAAGATATGTTATGTGCCATGTTCCATGATATAAAAGACAGCACTTTGAGAAAGAATTTGGATAAAAGTTCCATGGAAATGTATTTTTCCATGTCTGGCTATTTGATTATTTTGTTCTTTGCTCTGCTTGCTTTGTTTGCATTTTCTCTGGAGCCATCTGGGCAGTCTTGGATGGAAACTGTAATAATGAATCACAATTCTGTTCCATTTACTATTATCTTAGTACTACACTAGTATCTTAGTATTTCCTATGAAATCCTAGTGTTAGTACTTTGACCTTCCCTTTTGCAGAATAGTTGTCCTGTGTTCTACTGTATTCCACGCCAATCTGTTATAGTTAGCCAACTCAATTTGTCACCCATTGTCAATTAGTATAACCATAGCACTGCACATGCGTTTGGAGCAACTGTGACATTTCTAGATGCAGAACCAAATATATTTTTGCTGTGACAGCTATGCAATTGATTCCATGTGTCCCAGTTTTCTTCAAGCCCTACCTTAACCTTCAGCTGTGCTATTGACATCTTGCTTCACATCCTGCAGCTGGAAGACATATGCAACGTCTCCAAATGAAATTGTTTGCTGCTTAGTCTTCTTATTCTCTAGTTTTCTTACCACATTTTTTTTCCCCTTTTGCTTGTCTTGCTGCTCAGAGATAAGGTATTCTTCTTCTCCATTTTGTTCTCAAACAATTTCTTTTCTAATTCATTAACTTTCCTTTGCCCAGCTCTTTCTTATACGAAGACTTTCAGTGCAAGAAAATAATGCTAGGCACATGCATAAAAACCCTTCTCCTCAAGTCAGATGCAGTAACTGCAAACTGAATCAAAAGGAGAGTACGAAAGATACTTGATAGAATCATGATTTTGGTTTTGAACAGTATTCTCAAATAATTCTTCCTTCCACTGTTATTAATTTGATTACATTCTCAAGACGGGGGTGGGGAGAAGAAAACTTTTAAGCATTTTAAGTATCTGGCAGAGGTTTTGGAGGAAAATGGTAGTAGTCTATTTATTATTATTGGTATTATACTAAAAGCCAATTTAATTGTACAGCATTAAAATCACCTACAATTCTTAAAGATTCAGATTCAATTACTTGTCAGAGGCCTCACTCCTCATTCAACAGAAGTTATTAGCAGCAGATAGCAGGGATATAAGCCATACTGTTATTTTTATACAGGTTCGATTAATTCCTACCATTGCTTTCATCTGACACCTGCCCACTACAAAACTTGGTAAGTTCTGTAGGGATCTGAGCATAACTAGAAAGTAAGTGAAGATATTGAGAGTGTGGGCACACAGATCAGTTGCCTTGTAACACTGGAGGGTCATGAAGAAAAGCTGAATTCCGACAGTGCTCATGAAATGGGCACTGTAGAGAGATAGTGAAGATGCCTGACCCAGGTATAATACTTGAGAGAAGATGGGCATCCCCAACTCTAGCTAAGATGGGACTAGCTACTACAAAGAAGGATGTGGTGTGATTTTTCTTCTTCCGTCCCTAACAACTTCTAGCACCAGAGGTTTTCAAGATACAGAGTACTAGGTAATCTCATCAAGGCTCCTTTTTTCCCCAACAAAAGGTTGGTCCAGGTAACCTTTTAGGTCCCTTCCAACCTAGGCTGTTCTGTGATTCTATGAATCGCCTTTGCTTTCAAACTGTTCATTTTTCTCAACTTTGAGATGCATGCCTCACTAACCAGAGGTGGTCCCATTATTATTTTTTCATTTTTTTCTCGGAAAGGAAATATTAAAGTAGCATAAAAAGTATACGTTCTACCTTTACCATCTTAAGCTGGTGTATCCTACACAACACTACAAAGCACCATGTGGATTGCACATTCTTGTCAGTGCTGCCTTTTCAGGTATCTGCATTCCACTCACCATATGGTTTCGATATGTCTGAGGGTTTACAGTTACTCTGCAAGACTGGTTTTAGGCTGAATCCAGTCTACAGAACATCCACTGAATACATTCTGGTGTAAATATGCTATTGTAGTACAACATTCAATAGTAAAAGAGGAGGAGCTGATTATCAACAACAAGGAATTTGATTTGAAAAGCCTAGAAGGAATGGATCCTATATTACATGGGATAATAAAAAGTAGTAATACAGTTGGTCTCACAGGAATGTGAAAGGTGTTTCCAGCCTATGAATTTTAACAAACATGAGATTAAAATAATTGGTATGTGTATAGCTCTTCACCTTTTACATTTTTATTTAGACTTAATTCTCATTGATAACAATTCCAGTATCATGAAACAATGAAATACTTTTAATTTTAAAGCCATCTACTGGGAAAAGGGTGTACTACATTTTTATTAAGTACTATACAAATGCAAAAAATATACCCTAATGCTGAAAAAATACTGTATTCCAGCTATATTTTGGCCATTTATTTTTTATTAACAACCACTTAGTTTTAAGCTTGTTTCTTTCTTGATATTTCATATTGCATAAGAATTGAGAAGAGCAGATTTAGCGAAATGATCAGTGGATTACAACAAAAGGTTTTCACCTAGATGCCCATGTTACCTTGTCAAGTCTTCCAGCTGCCTTTTTTTTTTGGCAGATTTTGTGTTGAAAATATTGTTAATAACACAGGGATGTCTTGCTTACTGATGAGCAGTGCTTAAAAGGTCTTTTCAACTTCTCACACCATCTCACCATCATGTAGACTGAGGGTGCACAAGAAGTTGGGAGAGGACAAAACTGTTACAGCTGACCCCAATTGACCAAAGGGGTATCTTATATCATATGGTGTCATGCCCAGCATATAAAGCTGGGGTAAGAAGAATGCTGGTGGAGGTTGTTTGGAATGATGATATTTGTCTTCCCAGGTAATTGTTATGTGTGATGGAGCCCTGCTTTCCTGGAGATGGCTGAACACCTGCCTGCCCATGAGAAGTGGTGAATTAAGTCCTTGTTTTGGTTTGCTTGCATGCACGACTTTTGATTTACCTGTTACACTGTCTTTATTGCAACCCACAATTTTTCTTACTTTTATTCTTTTAGTTCTTTTCCCCATCCCACCAAGAGAGAAAGAATAACAGCTGTGTGGAGCTGATATGCCAGCTGGGATTAAACCACAACACCAGCTTACCTTTTCAAGTCCTCTGATCCAAATTTTGTCATCAGTTAGAAAGCATGGCCTGAATTAAAATATTATTTTCATATGAAAAATCTACACAATTACTGAAAACTATTCCATCTAGTTTCCCTTTCTTAGCAAAGCAGCATAAATGTCAGTCAAATATTAAAAGACACAGTATTCCTTTATGGTTATGTAAAATTAGGCTCCCCATATTACCTCATTCATGTTATACAAATGCATACTATCTTCTTGTTTTGCATATTAAATCTAAACAACATATTGTGCTTTTTTTCCTATACCTCATATCTGGTATGTGTTATTCTGCTACCTATTGTGACTGCTAATGGACAAATAAATATACTTCTCTTAACATTAAAATTGCCTTCTCATATTAGAAGTTCAGATCCAATCAGATTAGGTAGAATTGTGGTTGGAATGAAAAATGGATGGGATAGATTTTAGCATCTCAGTTGGAGGAAAGGCACACTGTTTTTTTGGTGTCACTACAGATTTGAAATTAATTTTGGAAGAAGCACCAATGGGAAGTATATCACATTTGCTTCCATTATGACAAATGCCTTCTTAAAACAGAATAAGGAATTCATGCCTATTTTAAGTTACAAAAAAAAAAAAAAGAGTGTGAGAAATGTTGCAGGGTCTTATTAGCACTTTTAAAAAGTGAACCTTGAAGAGGCTGAACCTGGAAATGTCACCCAATTACAAGTTAAGCTTCAGTACCACAGATGAAAATTAGGCATACTGAAACAAAGGCTGAATTTTATGCTCTCCAGTCTATTACAATTTTATCTATATAATATACACAATCATATTAAATTCTATGCAGAACACTTTCTTTTGCTCATAACTTTCTCTGCACATTATTTGGGATTTGACATACGCTACACTTTATCCTCAATCCAAAAGTGATTTCCCCACCCCCCCACCCCCCCAGTACAGGAGATTGAGCTATACTTAATGGTTCTGAATTGGTTTTTCTAAGGCTGAAAAGCTCTTCTTTCGCAGACATTTCAATCAGGAATGGTGGGATTGGAAGATACCAATGTTAAAGGACAGCTTTTTTATTTTCCAGTTTTCATCAGAATGTAAGCTACATTTCCATGAAAATGGTTAACAATTGGAAATGCTTAACCATACTTAATATAAGCCTAAACATAACTAAAATTCAAGTATACTTATAAATGTAACATACTTACTACAAATATATGTTTTTTTCATAGAACCTTTTTCTTCTTTTTTTTTTTTTTTTTTTTTTAATTCTAAAATAAACCATATGGTCCCAGCAGTAGCAAAGATAATAACAAATCCTCTACTTTGACTGTCCCAGCATAAATTTAACTCTGGGTTTTATTGCACAAAAGATGATCTATTACTATTTCTTTTGTACATACCTTCTGCCTGATATGGAATGAACATTAAAATTTTCCAGTATTAAAATGCAGGTAATATCAGATTTGTAATGACTTCCACAGAATTACTCATGTCTCAAAATCCTCTACACAGGAGTCCTAGGTGTCCAAGGCCCAGATGTGCAACCCTTACCCTTATAGTTAATTTCATTATTTTCACTACAAACATGTATAAGGTGTCTGTAAGATGAGATATGAAATGATGGGTTTGATTTTAGACAGTAACTGTTTAACCAGGAAGTTCAGTTTTCTAGGTTTAGAGAAGGCATTACAGAGTGATCTTCTTATGTTATGCAGCTGACAGTTACCACATAGGATGTTTGCTTTCTTGCTTGCTTATTTCTTTTCCCTGGTATTATCATCGCTAGTAAGAAGAATTATGAAAAAAAAAAAAAAAATCCAACAACAACATCAAAATAATCTTTGGGGAAATATGACTTTGTTAAACTACTGCTGAAACAGACATTTTGGATCATGAAGCAATCCAGGCACTGGTGAGGCACTGGAATGGGCTGCCCAGGGAAGCTGTGAATGCTCCATCCCTGGTGGTGTTCAAGGCCAGGTTGGACAGAGCCTTGGGTGACATGGTTTAGTGGGAGGTGTCCCCGCCCATGGGTTTTTGAAAGGCAGAATCTGCTTGATTCATCCTATCTCCTTCTATGAGAAGGTGATCTGCTTAGCGGTCCCCTAAGGAAAGGCTGTGAATGTTGCCTACCCATACTTCAGTCTTTGACTGAAGTCATTGACATGATTTCCCACAGGATTCTCCTGAAAAATCAGGCAGATCACACCTTGGAAGGATGTATGCTTCACTGAGTAAAAGAATGGCTACATGGCTGAATCCAAAGAGTGCTGGTGAGTAGAGTTAAATCTTGTTGGCTGATGGTCACAAGTGGTGTTCCCCAGGGCTCACTATTGGGCTCGGATCTGTTTGATGTCTTTACCAGTGATCTGGGCAAAGGGATCAAGTACAATGTCAGTAAGTTTGCAGAAGGCACAATGTTGGACTGGAATGTTGACCTGCCTGAAGGCAGAAAGGTTCTGCAAAAGGATCTCAACAGGATGGATAGATGGGCTGTGGCCAGTGATATGAAGTCCAACAAGGCAAAGTCCTGCAGCTGGGTCATAACAACCCCATGCAATGCTACAGGCTCAGGGAAGAGTGGCTGGAAACTTGCCTGGCGGAAAATGATCTGAGGGTGTTGTTTGACAGCTGACTGAATATGAGCCAGTTTGTACCCAGGCAGCCAAGAAGAACTGCTGTGGTTTAAGCATAGCTGGTAACTCCGAACAATGCAGCTGCTCACTCACTCTCCCCCCTTCCACCCTGCTCCTGGAGGGAATGGAGAGCAGAAACAAAAGAATGTAAATCCCATGGGTTGAGATAAGAACAGTCCATTAACTGAAGTATAATATAAAAACACTACTACTACTACTAATAATAATAATGATAAGAGAAGTAGAGCAGTTAGAGAATATAAAACTGAAAAGAGAAAGTAAAAAAAGAAAACAATTAGCACAAGTGATGCACAATTGCTCACCACCAGCTGACTGATATCTAAGCAGTGATTTGGGCTTTCTGGGTGACTTTGCCAGTTTATATACCGGGCATGACGTGCTGTGGTATGGAATACCACTTTGGCTAGTTCGAGTCAGGCATCCTGTCTCTGCATCCCCCCAGCCTCCTGTGCTCTTCCTCACTTGCAGAGCATAAGACTGAAAAGTCCTTCATAGGGCTAAGTATTACTTCCCAAAAACTAAAAACTTCAGTGTATTATCAGTGGTGTTCTCAGACTAAAGTCAAAAGCACTGCACTAGCTACTTAGAAGGAAAAAAAAAAAATAACTGTTGCAGTCAAACCCAGGACAGCATCCTGGCTTGTATCAGAAATAATGTTGCCAACAGGACTAACAAAGCAGTGGTCCCCCTGTACACGGCACTGGTGTGGCTCCACCTCAAATATTGTGTTCAGTTCTGGGCCCCTCACTATAAGAAAGGCATTGAAGTGCTGGAGCAGGTCCAGAAAATGGCAACAAAGCTGGTGAAGGGTCTGAAGCACAAGTCTTACAAGGAGCAGCTGAGGCAACTGGGGTTGTTTAGCCTGGAGGGAAAAAAGCTCAAGGGAGACTTTATCACTCTCTGCAACTATTTGAAAGGAGGTTGTAGCAAGGTGGGTGTCAGGCTCTTCTCCCAGGTTACAAGCCAAAGGACAAGAGGAAATGCCGTCAAGTTGTGCTAGGGGAGGTTTAGGCTGGATATTAGGAAAAAATTATTCACAGATAGGGTAATCAGCTATTGGAACAGGCTTCCCAGGAAAGTGGTGGCATCACCATTTTCTGGATGATATGTAGATATGTCATTAACTGATTTTAAATATGCTTTCTGACCTAAATGATTCTCTGAACTCCTGATACAGGATGAAAGAGCAAAGATGGAAAAAGTCTTAAATATGTTACAGTCCAAATTTTTCAACATGTGCAATTTTGAGGTAAGGTACATTTGGGCTATGGATATTTTGTCTTCTTCCCAATCCCATAATGAACTGAGACTCACAATCATATAGTCATAAATTCTCCAAGGGAATGAGTCCGCTACAATTGTAGTTGTTTGTATGAAATTATTTAATTCTCACTAGCTGTTAAGTCCTGCATTGCCCAAATGGCAAGATTTGGTGCCAACAGAGACTGCAGTAGCAACATAGAACGTCAAGAGCCAAAGGATAAACTTTTCACTATAAACAAGATGATGATGCTGAAGAACTGAGAGCTGGCATTTGGCCAAACTGAAAATTTGTATAGGACAAAAGGAACGAAGAAATGATCTTAATCAGCTGTGGATAATTTTTGAAAGAGATGACAAAAAGATGTTATTGTTCTTGTCAACCTTAGCATTAACTCTCATTGTCCTTAATTTCTCTGCCGAAATTATAAGTAGCATCTGCTCCTAAAATGCCCCTGCCAGCCAAATTCTGATGCAGTTAACTCCAAATAATCAATAACCTATAAATCAGTCATTATTTGTGACTTTGAATGTTTTAACAAGTTTTTGGTTTAGCAATTTTTTTTTTTCTAAAGTGGTGGTTATGACTGCCTCTGCCTTACCAGGAAGCAGTAGCAGGTATATATTGTCTAAAAGAAAGCTAGTATTCAGTTGATTTGTGACTTTACTGTTTTGCTATTTCTCTACTTAATGATTGGGGCAATTTACAGATTTAGTCTTTATGAGAGTGAGATATCTGAAATAGTAGACTGGTCCCAACATTCTGCAAACACATGTCAGTATGTTTCTATAGCTCCTTGGAGCTACTTCTCACATGAGCTAATGGACAACACTTCAGGCTTTGCAACTGTAATTGGCCTGTTTAGCCTTTAATTACCAACTGCCTGGAAAAGATGACACAGCTTTATACTAAGGACCCAGTGAGGCCCCTATAACTACTCCTTGCTCAATAGGACTAAATGCAACATCATAGCACTTCTAGGAGAGTTTTTCATGGTTCACTCCAGTTTTTTGCACATATTCTCCAACTTCTATTTGAAAAATTCTTTTTGTTTTATTGGGGATTTCATTTACCCTATTGGCAAGGAGAAATAAACCAGAGGAAATTCCAAGGATCTGAATTAAACAGAAGTCTCTTAGTTGAAAGGATAGAAAGGCTAATAAAATGTATACATCAGGGAAGGCAGTGTGAAAGAAGACAAACCCTGCTAGAAATTCACTTGGTAGCTTGAAAAAAGATTTATATTTTCATTACTAACTTGTAAGCAAGTTGTTACTGATATAGAAACTGATTCTCATAACCTTAAAAATTATTAACATAAGAAAACTTGATTATAAGGAGAGATTTTTATGGAATAGGACTACAATTTGGACATTGCTTGAGAAGGTCATTATTTTTAATTTTTAACAGTTTAACTATACCCAAATATCTATGACATTATATTAAACATCCCCCAAGTGACACTATGTACACCCAGCCTGCCATTATCAAGGTACCCTGCTGCCCTCAAAGGAAATAATAAATAGCATCTAAATAAACAAGTGAGCTATGAAATCACAATTCACTTTGAGGACACTTTCCCACTACTCTACTCTTACCATGGCAGTGGCAGGTACCTTCACTTAAGGGCCATTTTCTATATGCCTGTAGACCAAGGGGTTCTATTTGAAATCCCAGTAAGAGTTCTCCTTCTGCCCTTTCTCATTTAACAGAAAGTTTGTACTGCGTAACTTTCCGCAGGGTAGAGCAGACGACTGAATCCTCTCAGCTTGAGCATGCAAAACTGTTCATTATTACCATGACAGAAATCTCATTTTCAGAGCATACTCTGTCTCTTGCAGAATATACACGGTTTAAATGCAGATGCAGTCAAAATCTCATTAATGACTCAGATCAACAGCTGTCATTGATCGTTAAAACGTAAATGCAGTAACTTCTAAATCTTAAAATGGCACAGCAGCTGCGCATTTTGGGAAATGAAAGAAGCTGTGACTATAACATAACCCATGAATATTTTCTTCCTGCTACCTAGGTATTGCTGAGAATTTTCCAGTTAAAATTAAAAGAACAACATAGCCTTTATCTGACATTTTCAAACTATCTGATGAAAAAAGCCCAGAAATGTTCCAGGTTTTCCTTGATGTCTATCATACGCTGCTTTCTTGATGTGTATATGTAGTTCACTTTCACTCCGCAAAGAGTTGTTTGAAAAGAATTTGGAAAGCTTTTTTTCCCTTTATTTTTAAAGTACGGGATTTTTTTAAGCCTCAACATTCTCTATAGTGGCATATCTTACTGGACTACAAATTTCAAAATACAATTACATTTTTATATAAATTGACCTAAAACATCACTGTTAGTAATGGATTAGACTGCAGACTAAGCATAAGTGGCAGGTAATGGCTACTAGTAGGACCCACTACCTTCATCACTTACTGCAAATAATGTTATCTGGCAATTAAAGAAATAGAATGAAATAAAATTAAAACTAAAAATGACATAGTTAAAAAAAAATCAGGGGCCATCACGTGAGATACCTAATGCTTATAAAGAAGTAGCTCATCTCTATTTCTCAATTTGTATTAAAATCCTACATATTTAATAGGAATTGAGAAAGAACCCACCAATGCTAATTAAAGGGGAGAGGAGAATCCCATTAAGAAACAAGAAGAAAAAAGTCCACAAATAACAAAAAATCATGGCTAAAAATATATTTTATCTAAATCTAAATCATAAACCCACAATTTGGAACAGGTGTTTATATAATCTTTTCAATTTGCTGTAACATGCAATATGTGATCTGATTGAAACAAAATAATAACCAATCAAATCATTGTCAAGTACCTAAACCAATTGCGTGTTTCAAATGAGCTCTTTCGAAGTGAATGAGAATTAACAGGTGACTCCATCCCAAAATTCCTGTGATAATAAAGAAAGTGCAACTGGAGTTTTGCACAGCAGCAATACCAGCTGTCTGGGGGAGCAGAATTTAGAGGAAAGCCAATGTCTGCCCCCATTCTCAAATCCAAAAACTAGGAGAAAACAAATACATCCCTCTCATACTATAAGCCGTCCACCTCAGAAAGCTCACTGATTCACTGACCAGCCATTTTGAAATCTTAGGTAAACTCCCTCCACCACCACATATCCCAGTCTCTGCAAGAACTGATGCAGCTTTTATTGTCCAGGAGGGTTAATGAACAAACTCTTACATTAATGCTTGGGGTTTTGCTTGTCGTTTTTTTCTGGTTTTTTTTTTTTTTTTTTGGCAATGTGAATACTACCATTTCCATCTGTTAGGGTTTGAGAAAGACAGTAGTAAATTGGGTTGAAATAGTTGTTCCATACAAACTCCCTGTGACTGACATGGCTCTGTTTGGTTTAAAATAAAAAGCAGCACACACACAGTAGCAACACCAACAAAAAGAAAACTTTAGCAAAGAGCAAGTAAATGCAAGCTCATGATCAGTACTTACCTAGCCACTGCAAATTTGAAGTCCCTCCCTTTTCTACTCTCCTCTGCCTGAATTACAGTCATTATTTCAAAATACTTCCAAGAACAAGTAGTGTGAGTATGTTTCAGGGGGTCTGTACTGGAAGACGGGAGAACACTGACAACAAGCTGCAGACTTATGATGCATGAATGAAGCCAATGTTTGTCTCTTGGCAAAAAAAAGCCACTCGCCTCTTACTGCTAAGATTTATTTTGCTGTTATTCATTATTTATCCTATCCCTAACAAACAAAACCAGCAAGGTCCTTGAATATCCTCTCAATTTCTTCTTGACTTCTAGGTCTTTACCTACCTTTCAAGAAGCCACAGCCCCAGGAAGCTGTCTCTGTACACCAAAGACCATTTCCATGGCTAGCATACTAATTTTGTTTCAGGCATTTGGTTTCTACAGTTTAACTGTCTTCATTGCAAACAAAATACTTAATGGATTGGGTAGTAAACACATACAGAGCTATGCCAACTGATAAAGAAATAGCTGAGTAGGTATGACCTGTGATCATATTTATTGGCATTTCATTTAAATACTCTTCTGAATCATCATTTGCATCATCAACTAAGTCTGATCTCTTTTGTTCAATAAGTCAATGCTTCTTGTCTGCTTGTTCTAAAAACAACAAGAAATCAAAACTCAAGACTCTACTCCTACACTCCAAATACTGAGAGTCAATAAAGATGCGTAGGAAGAAATTTCTCACCTTCATTAACAACATAGTTGAAAGCAGCAAAGGCCGCTAAAAGTAGAGGAAGACAGAGAACAGCCTGTCCATGAAGAGCATAGGTATAGTAGAACAATAAAAACTGGCAGCACATCCTGGCACCATAAGACCAAATTCCTTTCAGCTAAAGTGCCCTAAAAAATTCCTGAAAAGAATAGAGATTTGACAGGAATTCAGTCAAACTTCCCTTTGTACAGCAAGTGCTAAATATCCATGGTGTTTCTAACAAAACCATGTATTAGAAATAATGTAAAAGAAGATCATGCTTTTGAAGCATGACACAAGTACAGCGATCCATCTAGGTTTTAATATACTGCAGCAATTAATATTGTCATGCATATTTTATCTTGAATGCTTTGCCATTACTAGAGAACTTGCTTGCTGTTTCTGTTAGGGGAAACAAGGGAGTCATCAAATATTTCCTTCACACAATCCTGTTTACTTACAGTAAATGTCAGGACATCTGACTTTGTCTAAAACCTGGATACAAAACACAGCTTTCATGTTCAGAAATAAACATTACCAGAAAAAAAACCAAACTCAGCATAAAAATCCCTAGAACACTAAAAGTGTTTTGTCCTTTTTTTTTTTTTTTTCTCTCTTTTTTGGGGGGTTGGGCATCTTTACAGCCAAATGGCCAGACTTCTCCTGTTTTTAGCCATTTGCCTTCACAGCAGCAGCCAATAAATCCACTGGCTTCTGAACTTCTATTTCAGAAATTCCTTTTTTTTTTCCTCAGGTGAATATGTACAGGTTCTGCTGCAGCCACTTTGTGGCACAATTCTACTGTTTCCAGCAGTGACTACATAAAAGAGTGTTTAATTGTCCCTTCTGTGTAGCCTGAAGGAAATACAGTGAGCTAGCCTAATCACCAATTTAACTAAGCCTGTGAACAAAGTTAGAGATTGAAGTTAAAGAACTTAATTTAACCTATTTTAGCAGATTGGTCAGACCCACCTTCAAATGCCCTTCCTCTATTCTTTTTTTTTTCACTGCCTTCTGGATTTCCTCCACTACTGAAAAACAGAGCTTTTTGTTCACTTTTTTTCCCTCCACTAATGAAGAAGATCCAGTAAATCCAAGTAGTTATATGTGGCCTTTAAAATATATTTTTTTGCATGGAAGTACAAATTTCTAAGACTAATTTTACATAATATTTTGGATATTTTTGAGACTATCAATCCACTATGTGCAGAGTAAAACTACATGTTTTAAAAATTTCTTTACAATTAGAATACTCAGTGGTATATAGTCCAAACTGATAATATCCTTCTGAATTCAGACTGTCACTTCTATCTATATTAGAAAGGAGACCTTCTTTCTGACAGTCATCAAAAACTGAGCATCGTTTTCATCCTGACACCACACTTCCCTCCAGTTTAAAGGAATTATCTCCTGAAGAAGGATACAGCCATTCAAAATATTTTAAGTTCACCTGTTGAAAGCACATGTCACCAAGAATGAACAGAATCACACTTCCTTTTGTTGTGTAATAACTGCTGGTAGTTTAGTCTTGGAATTTGCCTGGACCATTAACAATAATTAAACAAAAAGCTCACTATGTTCACTCTGTTTTAATATTGGTTTAATATTAATATTTAGTGTCCAGAGGAAAATGGCAATGTTTAATATTTAAACATCAAACACTTTGATTAAATATTAGAGTGTTAAACTAATATTAAGGAAGTCTGAAAACAAGTTTATAGAACTGTCTTTTTGGGTTGCAACTGCCAAAAATGCTTCTTGTAATTTGCCAAACAACACATTTGTTCAAAAATTAGCCTGACCCCAAGGTCACAAATGTGAACTGTAATTAATAAGCAGCATTTCAAAGCTTGTGTGCATGTCTTCAATAAGAAACAGAATCTGCAAGATTGCAACTAAAATCAGCTATGAGTGTAGCAGCACAAAGTGTCAGGACAAATGGTGCTGAGCATCAACTCAGCCTACTTACTCTCTCAAACAAATAATTATTTTACACTCTTTCTATTCTCCTAGAAATAAATGGAATTCTCTAATAGAAAACATTAAGCTGACACACCTCTCAGTCAGGTCTGCAACTTTCTAAATACCTGAGGAATTCCTCAAAAATTCACTAGGCTTGGTCCAATAACCTTACGCCTTGGAGCCATTATACTTCCTCTCAAGAGCCATCCTTCCCCTTTCTCCAGAAATATTATTCTACATCAGTCATTTATAAGAGTCCAGTCCTGCTTCTCCTGAAAACTCCCATCACAGCAGATTGAACCCAAACTTCTAAAGGAAGCTGAAGGGATTTTTGCAAACAGAAAAAAAACAAAAAAAAAAAAAAAAAAAACAAAAAAACCCAAAAAAAAAAAAACCAAAAAAAAAAAAACCAAAAAAAAAAAAAAAACACACCACAAAACAAAACAAAAAAAAAACAACCAAAAAATATTAAAAAAACCCAAAACAAATACCCAAATGAAGAAATGAAGTTCATATTTTGAATGAATTGCGCATTTCAGAACATGTGCAAAGGGGTTTAAGACCAAAACAATGAAACAAACCAAAACAAAAACCAAGAAAAAGCACTCTCTAGAAACCTTCTATTCTCAGCCCTGAAAAGCTACAGGGATTGCAGACAGTGATAAACATCAATTGCCTGGGTTCAAATGTAAAAGCATTCACATTTACCCATTTTACATCATAGCTGCAAATTATCAAAGTGCAATTTCCACTGAATTAAGGAGACAGTATATTATGCTTCTAGCTTACGGTCAGGCTTAATAAAGAGAAATCCTTCCACTGAATGAACAGTACCCCTTGGCTACTTTTAAAATAATCCATTGACAATACTGTAATATTCCATGTATTTATAAGAAGTATTGTGTTTCTTTAAAGAAATACCCCAAAGAAACATTAGATTTTTCTTTTTTTTTTATGTATATGAAAAAAAATAGGAAAATACTATGTTTAGTAGTTGATTTTCTTAGGGGGGTGGTTTAGTTTTTTTAGCTTTAATTATTGACAACAGTAAAAAGATTTTTTTAGACCAACTGTGTCAGAGTTTTGGATACCAAGTGCGACAGGCTCTGCAGGTGTACAGTACTTTGCTTATTGATACAAATTGAATCTGAACATAGCAATTTATTCAGCAAATCAAACCAATCACTACACTGCAGTTTTCTCCTTCAGCTTCCATTTCCCAACCAAGTACTTTTAACCACTTTGCTACTTCTGCTTTATAGGAAGGTTTCAACTGCTATTAGGGATTGTTTTACAGTGAGGATATGGGGGTTTAAAATATTTTAAAGACTGTTATACCCTTCTACGCCTGTTATTAAGCACTGCATCATTCACATCTGCTCCATAATACTTGCTTGTTTCCAAACACACTACCATTAGATATATTTCTCTTCCCCTTACCCTAATAAAAAACTAAATGTTACACCATGCAAAGCATTTAAACAGCTTGCAAGTGAAATTTGTTCTAACAAAGTGTGGGTATTTGTCCAAAAACCAATATTACCTCAAATTCTTCTTTTTCATTGAAAACCATAGTGATAAGAAGATTCTTTAATGCAAGCTTGTTGCATGATATTTTGTTAGAAGGTATTTAAACCAAGCAGTCCTCCAAAATAACCAACATGGAAAGATCAAAAATTGAAAATGAACACCAGATTGTCCAGTAGATATGTGAGGAAAGAGACGTAACCAACTCAGGAAAAGCATACTGGCAACCAACTAAAGGGGAAAAATAGAGCAATCTTACAGTGTTGAGCCAATATATAACCCTGGATTAATAGCTAGCCTTGGCAAGGCTCAAATGTGAAGATGCTCACATAGGGCATCCCAGACTTGCTGCTACCAGAGGTTGTTGCTATGGTAACCAGTGAGAGTCAGCCAACAGTAAAATGAATTTAGAAAAGATAGTTAGGAAATGCTGAAAGGAAGAAAGAGAAAGAAAAGAAGTTTGATGTCTGCAAGTAGATGCACAGTTGCATCATCTGCTGCTTGCTTTACTGCAGCAGAGGAATCTGCCTCCAAAAATAGAGCCAAATTCTCATTTTATCATTCTTATTTGAAGGATATTCGTGCCCCTATGAGTTCCTAATTGAAAGAAATTATTGTCTCATTCATGCGACAGCTTGTCAGTGACTCAGCAATCCAGCAGATCAGCCATCTCTGAAAACTGCATGGAACTGTTAGAACATTGTTCTCCTCTGAACTGTTTACAGGAAGCCTGGAGTGGCCCATTTCTGTCTCTTGCCTTTAAATCAGCCTGGGGATGGTTCCACCCTGACATGTAAAAGGACTCAGTGGAAGAAGTATTTGTCACTAAAACAAAAGAATTTGGAACTTTACAAATCTGGTGGAAAACTAGGTTAATTTTTTTCTTTCTCTTTTTTCTTTTTTTTTTTTTGTTTTTTTTTTTTAACAAAGAACAAAGCAGAGACTGGTCATTTTAAAAGCTAAATTTGATTCAAAGGAGACTAGTTGGAACTGCAGTCAGTGGACCATAAATCACAGTGCCCAAGTCCAGCTGTGCAAAGAAAAGGTTTTGGATGGCAGTGTCCCTTAGAGATAGCTGTGGAAGTATATGCCAGAGAGGTAGTTATTGTTGTTTACTAGCTGTGCTATCAATGTCGTATGCTAGAAAGCACACTTTTTAGGAATCAGTGTGTGTGCAATATATTATCTTATCTTGAGCAAAACACTGTCCTAGCCCCCTGGAAAACTCCTGCTGGAATACTGGCTGAAAGAGATAAAAATGAAGTACTACCTCTGGAAAAGCTGAAGTGCTGAACTAGACTTCCCCACAAGCACTTTTTTCCTAAGATTGACTGTATGCCACAATCAAGAGGATGAGCAAGTAAACCTTGTATTCAGCCCTAGAAATCTTCAATGGTTGATTTCTTTGCATGTATTTTTCAAGCCCAGAAGACAGGTAGAGACAAAAAAGCTGAGAGATAGAACAAGCTTGGAAGAAGCTGTTATTTTCATAGAATAAAATCTAGAGAGGCATTTACACAGAACGTGCTTTCACAGAAATAGCAAGCACAACCATGGTTTGAGATATTGGCCAAGAGTGCCCCCTCTTCCAGCCCTGGGAGCATGGGTGCCCAAATCACTTCACCCTTCTGAGGTCATGACTCAGGAAAACCACTTTGCCATGCTCTGCCTGGTTTTCCCCATAAATAAAATGGAAAAATACAGACCTACTCAGACTTTTAAAAGTGCTTTAATGTTTAAAGAAATGAAAAGTGCTAAGCAAATGGTAAATATTGTTTGAATAGATTAATACTTGGATGATCAATATACATTATGAGACTGCTCTTACTCATCATGTTTCACACAGCTAAGGGAATGCAAGAGATAATAATAATAATGCAATTATTATAGCTAGTAGAAATGCCC
This sequence comes from Forpus xanthops, assembly GCA_032466535.1. Taxonomy (NCBI): domain Eukaryota; kingdom Metazoa; phylum Chordata; class Aves; order Psittaciformes; family Psittacidae; genus Forpus; species Forpus xanthops. The sequence continues at coordinate 46,642 of JASSUY010032797.1, forward strand.
CTAGTGAAGGTTTTCAGGTTTTCTAGAACACAAAGAAATCTGTGTTCTCATTTACTTATGCTTTAATGCAACTTCTAGTGTATGAAACCAAACTTATGCCTGTCATATGAATCAGACTGGCTCAAGGATTTTATTAATTGGCCGTTTGTGTTGACTTGATGTACAAAATATTCCAGTGAAATTTATTTTTTGTTGGTTTTGAAAATGAAACAAATTAAACCCAAGTCATTTAGCTAATACTCATAATGAGAATTCTTCTAGTACTTTCTATGAAGAGCCTTATGCAGGCTTTAGCTACAGTCTGATACTAATCAAAGAAGGAATACCAAGATCACAGAACTCCCTTTTGCTGGATCCATGAAAACAAGTCCAAATAGATTTCATCAAGTTACAAGATTCAAAATGTTATATCCATTCAAAAAAATATGGCATATCTTTTTTTTTTTTGGTAAGGAAGCAGACCTCAGACATGACTATATGAAACATTCTTACAAGCACAAGCAAGAAAAATAATGCTCCAGATATTTGGAGTGTAACCTTGACAGTGACAAAATATTTGCAAATTTTAGATTTAAATCACTTGATAGCAACTCTGTCAACAAATACTAATCAGAGAGCAGAAGTATCATTATCTATCTGATTTTTATAGAAAGTAGGCATATGGTAGAATTTCTTCTATTTTTTTTCATATTTAGGAAGGACAGCAGATATTTTTTTAACAGATAAGAGCAAACTTTGTACTTTCAGGAGGTGACTCATAATATTCACCTAGATGATTACTATCCCTATGAAAAGATAGATCATCTAAAGTACAGTAAAAGATGAAAATTAAAGAGAAATTTCTCATGCAGAATCCATTGATCATTTATTTCTAATGCATTTGAAGTCATATGGATAAGTTCACTGGTCTGCAATAATGATATCAGAAGCAGGCCCTCACAGAAGCCTACCAGTTCCTCCAAAGCTTTTCAAGCCTTTGGTCTGTCTGTCACCCTCCTTTCTCAGAGGGTGTGTGCCATAGAAGATGGACAAAGATGAAGCTATGGAGATTTTCACACTGAAAGCAGTTCCCTTCTTCACAGATGGTGGCTCCACAGCCCTTTTGCTATTTGCATTCTCTATGGAGAGGTTCAATCATAAAAGTGTGAGCAACTCTCACACATGCAGAATCGCCCACTTATAAAACATTAAGAAAGGAAAAAAAAACACATGCCTCAGAATATAAACTTGTTTTGATAGGACAGGTAGTTTTTTGAACACCAACATACATTTGCTTGTCTGTAGCTTCCTAGTATTTCCTCACTGTAATGCCATCTTGTCCATGACATAAATTTTTTGCTAAAGTGATAAAATATCTTGGGACAAGCCAATATAAAGAAGTACTTCAATTTCACAGTGTTGTGGTTTAACCTGAACCAGCAACTAAGTACCAAACAGCTGCTACTTACTTCCCCCACACCTTGTGGGACAGGGAGGAGAAAAATTACCTGAAAATGGTAAAACTCAGGGGTCAAGGGAAGAACAGTTTAATAACTGAAATAAAGCAAACTATAATAACAATAATTATAGTAATAATGATGATGATGAAAGGAAAGAGAGAGAAATAAAACTAAGAAACACAAGTGATGCACAATACAATTGCTCCCCAGCTGCTGACTGACTTCCTGCCCATCCTGGAGCACCCTTCTCTGTGATGCCACTCATTTTATATGATGGAAACAACGTGCTGTGGTATGGAATACTCCTTTGGCTAGTTTGGGTCAGGTGTTCTGTCTCTGCTTCCCCCTGGCTTTCTGTGCTCCTCCTCACTAGCAGAGCATGAGAGACTGAAAAGTCCTCTATCAGGGTAAGCATTACTTAGCAAAAAATTAAACACTGGTGTGTTATCTGCATTGTTCTCAGACTAAAGTGGAAATCACAGCACTACACCAGCTACTAGGAAGAATATTAACTCTATCCCAGCCAAAACCAGGACACAAATCTAGCCTGGCATAGAAATAAATAGAGGTGCACTCATCTATAAAAAAAAAGAAAAAAAGAAAAAAAGAAAAAAAAGAAAAAAAAAGAGAGAGAAGATAAGCTAAGAGCTGGGAAAAAAAACAAGCACTTTTAACTCATAAGTGAGATAAAATCACTGTGATAATACGTACATTTATGAAGGTAAAATATGAACTTGCTAGTCGGCCATTTGATCTAAAGCCAGTGATATATTACAGAGTATGAAGAAATCCAGAAGAAACATCCATGGGATACTCACTGTTGTTAATTCTATGGCTAAACATTACTTCTCATTAAGAAAATGCTTTTTTTTTTTCTCCTTAATTTCATTAAATAATGAAAACACTTGTGCTTCTTTTAAGTATCTTCGAAGTGTTTGCCACTAGTCCTAATGCTTTACAGAAAAAAGTCCCCTCTCTAGCTTTTAAAGCAAGAACAGTTAGATGCCAACCTTCTAGGAAAATTGGGATTTGCTTTTCCTGAATTCATTAATCTTTGAAGTCCATCTAATGCTAGAATAGTTCGTGTATGCATGAAATATGAGAATGGAAATACCTTTTAGCTGCAGTAGATCTGTATCTGCTTTTCATAGACTCAATTATACAATGGTTTGGGTTGGAAGGGACCTTAAGGATGATTGGAACACCTTCCACTAAGATCAGGTTGCTCAAAGCTCCAGTCTGGCCACAAGACTTCCAGGGATGGGGCATCCACAACTTCTTGATCAGTCTATTACAGTGCCTCAACAATCAGACAGTAAAGAACATTTCCCTAATATCTAATCTAAGCTTACCTTCTTCTAATTTAAAGCCAAACTGCCGTGTCGTAACCCTACAGGCCCTTGTAAAGAAATATGTATTTTCTTCCCTATAAGGAAGAAGAATATTTTATTTGCTTAAATACAGGTTATCATCAGGAAACTTGTTTATGAACCTTAACTCTCTGTAGGGTCAAATGTGAATGTGAATGTGAAGTTTGCCAATAGGCTGTGGATTCAAAGTAGAACATTTTAAGTACTCCTTCTTGGAACTAGGTACTAATTCAAGATTTGCTGAGAGACTTAGAAAGACCCTCTTTGTCTTCAATGGAAACTAGGTGTAGTTTCTGTATGCCAGTCATCCCAAGATATATATTCAGATTAAAAAAAAAAAAAAGATAGAAAGGATGATCAGTTCACTTAGGAAAAATTAGTTCTCATTCAACTTTTTCATATATCTCACAGAATCACAGAATTGTTGAGGTTGGAAGGGACCACTGGGGGTCATTTAACCAATATCCCTCGCAGTCAGGGTTACCTACAGAGCATAAGTCAGGACTTTATCCAGGTGCTCCTTGAATATACCCAGGGAAGGAGACTCCACAAACTCTCTGGGAAATCTATTCTAATGATCAGTCATTCTCATAGGGAAGAAGTTCTTCCTCATGTTCAGGAAGAACCTCCTGGGTTTCAGTTTATGCCTGTTCATGCCCTATTACCTAGCACTGCTAAGAGCCTGTCCTCGTCCTCTTTGAGGTTTTCCTTTCAGATGCTTATATACATTGCTTAGACACCCCGAGCATTCTCTTTTCTAGGCTGAATAGGCCCAGTCCCTTCAGCCTTTCCTCATATGAGAGATGCTCCAGACCTTTAACCATTCAAATAGCCCTTTGCTGGACTTGCTGCAGGAACTTCATGTCTCTCTTGTACTGGGGAGCCCAGAACTGGACCCAGCACTCTAGATGAGTCCTTACCAGGGCTGAGTAAAGAAGCAGAATTACCTCCCTTGACCTGCTGGCAATGTTCTTAACGCAGACTGCGATATCATTGGCCTTCTTGGTCACAAGGGCACATTGTTGGCTTATGGACAACTCTTGTACACCAGAACTACTAGATTTGTTTCCACAGAGCAACTTTCTGGTAGGTCAGCCATGTCGTGGTGCATGGGGCTATTTTTCCCAGGTGCAGGACCTTGCACTTGCCTTTGCTGAATTTCAAAGTGTTCCTCCAGTTCCTAGTCAATCCAGAATAAGCATTTCCTAAATATTTCCTAAGTATTTAAGAAGCAATTAATTTTGTAATGTTCTTTCTCTAATCTCTTTGTAACTTTTAACAGGAAAGGAAACTTTACATACACAAGCAAAATACTAAGAGGCCCTTAAGCAACCTGGTTTGGTGGAAGGTGTGTCTGTCCATGGCAGGGGGATGGAAATGGATAATCTCAAGGTCCTTTCCAACCTAAACAATCATATGATTCCGTGATAATAAAAAAGAATCCTGGTAAAACTACAAGCAGGCCAAACTTCTTTTATTTTATCCTTTGCTAAAAAGAAACCAAAATAACTTGGGCAATAAATGACTTAGCTAATTCTTTTTATTACTCTTCTTTTTTTTTTAATCTTACCTGAAGAATACTCTGGCTCGTTGTCTGCCTGCCAGTTTCTGTCTTCATCGGTGCTAGGAAGCACAAGTGGCCTAGTCTCTAAACCTACTAATCTGACAGTTTCACCCCTGATAAATCAATGTTATAATCTATAGCTTGCTGCCTTTTGTGTTAGCTGTCTGTTGCATGCTTTTATAAATATCTGCCTTGCAGGAGAAATATATGAAAATTACATCATGTGCAACTGGATTGAACTGCTGTGCAACCAGGGGACACGGAGCCACTCTGGGGAAAAAGTTAAAATGAACCACAGTAATGTCAATTTCAAGGGTTTTGACATTATTTTATATTTAAATTAAAGGGAGTGTTATTCTGATTCCTTCCTGCTCTGAACTTGCTGTTTTTTCCCTTTCAGAAGATTCTGATAAAATACATCATCATCGTCTGCTAAGGCTCTCAATTCCTCTTTGGTGCAGATGGCAGGGTTTATAAAATTTTGATGACCATGGACCTGCATAGCAATGTAAGGTACCAGCATATTTTCACTAATGCTAGGCATCTGTGAGGAGTGACATCCTGTGATATTCTTACTGCTGAATTCTGCATGTCCTAAGAGTCAGGCTTTGTGGAGATAGAGGCAGCACCAGAGAAAACTATTATCATGCAGCAGTCATACAGATGAAATGGAGATTCATGAATCCCTGCCAAAGAAACTATATTATGGGCAATAAATTAAAACAGGGGTTTAACACATGATGAACTATATACTAGGGAGTCTGATTTCCAGATTGCCCTGTCTATTCAGGCTGAGGCAGTTGTAGAGACCACCCCTCGTTAAGTGATCCTGGACTCTCCATGAAACTCCGACACTGTAGGTTTGAAAAGGCAACTGCCAAAGCTTTCATAGTCATGGTGAAAAGAAGAATCCTCAGCTGTTTCAGCAGGCATTTTACATGCAGCATACTATTGTACTATGGTGACTGGGATGCAGCGGCTTTGTTCTCAGATGTAGTTCTAATGCTTTCCATGGAGAGACTTGAGTTTTACTCCTCTGCAAGTCATAGTGTGCTGCAAGTTCAAAAGGACCAGATTTTGGTCTCTGAATTACTGCTACTGTTCATGAATCACAATCTTCTCAGATCTTTCAGTGTACATTGGTGACACTTCCTCCTGAATCACTAAATCCAAGTAATTCAAATTGTTTACTGTGTTTTGGTAAGCATCTCTTGGAAAGAACCTTAGGGAAAAAAATAATTTTGAATGAAAAGAACTGGATCATAAAATGTGAAAAAGACTCTCAAAACTCCCAGGAACAGCAAGCCTGCCAAAAAATCCTGTAAGGTAAAGGGCTAAAATCCCACACTGCTCTACCCCTCTGCATATGCCAGTGCTTTAAGTAGCATTCAAATGTTACAACATATAAGATTCATCTGGAAATATATTCATGTACACAACTGGTACATAAGTCCCACATAATAAAACACAAAGTAAGCTTACTCATCACACATACTAAGTCAGTTTTGAGAGGCTTGCTCCCCCAAATTCTTTATTATATTTTATGTTACTTTGGAAATTGGCTTATACCCTTCAGGAAGAGATAATTTGGCTAAGCAATCCTGCCATTCCCTCTCCCAAAAAAAAAAAAAAAAAAAAAGAGATAAAGTGAAAACCTTCTCCTTGACAGCCCTGAACCAGGAGAAACAAATAAACAAAAAACAACCCACAAAACAAACAAACAAACAAAAAACAATTACAACAAAAAAAACAAATCGAAACACCAAAAAAGACAGATTAGCTTAGTTTTTTTGCTTATTTGTACAATTTAAAATTATAAAAGTCACCTCGCATTTCAAACCTGTACAAGGACACTTTGCTTCAAGTGAAAGTAGCTCCACATGGACCATTTTGTGCTTGTCTAATGTGTAAATGTGTTGTTTTATGTTGAAGTTTAAGCAACTATACAGTACATATACAATAACTTAGCTATCACTTGAGCCTCACAAGTGCCATGCCCTGAGGCATGCTACAGGCCATGCTTCATAAGGCAAGCAAAGTAGTTTCAGTGGACTATCTGCAGTGGCATAGAATGTAACAAAATATATTCTAGACATGGTGAAACAATATGTTCCAGAAAATACAGTATTTTTTTTCTGAAAGGCACAAGGATATCACATTGGAAGGCCATTTTTCAGAGCCTATCAGGGATGTTTTAAGGCGCACGAGTTCTGCTATAAAGTTCTTCCTTGATTTTTTTGCACTCTTGCAAGAATAGATTTCTGTTGGTTTTCTCAGAATAGCAATATTAAAGACAGCCAGCAAACCACCATCTCCACATCAGTGGTGAAGTAGTGCTGGCAAAGCACATATGGGTATGATTCAGTGAATAAAGGTCTTTGTAGTAAAGACTGTCCCAGCTCCACAATGACTAGTACCAGGCAGCACATAGCACTGCTAATACATGAAAGACGACAGTCGGAAGTGCATCTCCTTAAGCAAAGGCAAGAGAATAATGACTTTCCAACTTCAGGGGACTGAATAAGGTAAACTAGATTAATTTATAGCACGTGGAACCAGTCATCCCAATATATTTTTAGTCACCTCCAACTGCTGTTTGCATGGTGTGCAACACTGCGCACACAGGAAAGGACACACAAGTGGGGCACGACATGTTATGAACAGCAGGTGCCACCACTCATCATCGCAATTTACATCAAGAGCCTTGCCTTCACCCAGTTCTCCTCCTTCTAACCCATACCTTGGCCTGACTCCCAGCTTGCCTCAGGCAGCCCTCAGGGAAGTGTGCAATACTCAGGGCTGGGGCTGTCCCCGCTGTCTCGTACCTGTCCTGCTCATGGCTGGGGAACTGGGGCCCTGCCCTGCCAACCCTATGGAGAGATCCCTAGCTGCCAGCCCCAGCCCAGAGGGAGACATTGTCCCACGTAATGCTCATGCAGCAATCAATTCCAAAGAACAAGAGATGGGCTGACCACAAATACCTATTTAACAAAGTGTTGTGGTTTGAGGCTCTCAAACAGTTTTGCTCACTCACTCCCCCTTCTTTATTCCCCAGTCCTGGGAGATGGGGAGGCGAATCAAAAGAATGCAACTCCCACAGGTTGAGATAGGAATAGTTTAGTAACTAAGGTATAACACAAATCACTACTGCTATCACCAATAATAATACAAAAGAAATACAAGGAAAGAGAATACAACAGATCTTCACCTGATACCTAGCCACACCACACAGTGCCCCCCCATCACCTG
>JASSUY010032797.1:56864-70175 GCA_032466535.1 Forpus xanthops
AAAAAGATCTTTCTATTTCTGCAAAAAATCTTGCAAATAAGACACAATATTGATTGCATATAACAAAGAATCTCTTGTATATTTGCTTCTAGTGGCGACACAAAGGGCTTTGGAAATAGCGCATTACGAAGTTGTTCTGGGTTTGTAGGTTTGGGGGAGGGGGGGAGTTTGTTCTTATTTTTAGAGAAATGCAGAGACAGCCTAGATATGCCACGTATGAACAAAATTTACTGTTCAAATGTCACTTATGACCTGACACAGACATGGAAGTGTTGACATATATTTTAAAGCATATATGGAGGCTAGAAAAACATTCTATCTTCAACTAGTTTATTCATCTTTTGTATATAAAGAGAGGCTTAAAATGTATTGCTATCCACCTGTCAGTGCTCTTCTAATCAACCCTTTGACAATATTCATAGAAGGTAATGGGAAAGTTTCATTATGCTTTCATGGAGCAACAGAACAAATGTTCAAAAATCAGAAAACACAGGACAATTTATTAATGTTTGCAATGTTAACATGTATTTTACTTCTGACCTTGGTCAGACATTCATGTAAATTTGCGTAAGTTTTTTTAAAATACGATGGCTTGATGAAAACAAAGTATGACAGTATCTCAACAGTAGAGCATTTTTAAGCAAAAGATCTGTGTTTTTATATACTCAGAAATATTAGCCCTACGTGTGACTCATACACATTATAGGGAAATCCGGTCAGAAACTTTGTGTAAGAATTTCAAAATGTTACTTATAGTAAACCAAATGCAGAAGTCCTTTTACAAAAATGAGCAATAAAACTACTGGGGGATTCAAAAAAAGTGGTATATGGAAAAAAACACACGGGAAATAAGAATATTCTTAAATATGCTGGAAAACCATAGTTTTTCTGTGAAAGTGATTAACTATATTGTATATTTGCCAAGCATATTATTTGCATTTCAGATTTCTCTAAGTCGATGGGCTCTCCCTAAAGGCTTCAAGAAAGGGATGAGTTTTGAATAGTATTTGAATGAAGACAAAAGACAGTGATCTAACTCATGAATAGAAGTCTACAAAAGTTAATAGTGAGATCCAGAATAAAAGCCCAGAAGGAGAAAGGTTTTAGGACAAAATAGAGAACAGTAACAGACACTCTGCAGGAGAGAGAAATGAAAAGAAGCAATCTATAAAAATATGTGGCTGCAGAGCTGGGAAGAGCTTTGAAGGAGAAGGTTTTCAGTCCAATATGAAGTCTGTTTGCAAGACAAGAGTGTTTTCATCGACTACAGGGAATTTCTGAGCAGATCACAAGAATTTCACCTTGAAGATCTGAAGGCATTTTCTTTTTCTTTAAACCATGCTAACAGGAATACAGCCTGTGTCAAAATATCATCATAACTTAAAATAATGTAAACTCTGTATCTGTGATTTCATTGTCCAATCTATACTCCATACCTTCTACTAAAGCTTAAACATGATAAATGCCCTGACAACTTTAAAATTAGCATGTACTAATGTATAGAACTATTACGTTCTTTTCCAAACACAGATCAGCAAGCAGAGCATGCTAAAAGTTACTGGGGATAGTGTTATTTTAAACTGCTGAAGTTGCCTCATGGGAAGTCGGGGAATCACAATTTAACACAAAGAGCAAGGACTCTCCACATAAACTAGCCTGTATTTTCTGTGCTTATGTACAGTTAATTCCTACATAAACTAACAGCATGTTAGATTAAGACACACAACATCTTAAGTCAAATGAAATGCCTGTATACTAAAAAGCAAATGAATTTTTTTTTTCCTGAAATTGAGTGTTGTGTAGGCAGTATCCCACCCAAATTTAGGTTGGGTGTATTAGAATTCTAATAGTAGGTAATCTGAAGTGCTCATTAGAGATATGTAAGTAATTCATTACTAAGTGTGCCTAATTTAACCACATTTTCCCCTTGAATGAAACCTACCCTAGTGGAAATTTGTGATCCAACCCACACATTTTCAATCCTGTCGGCACTTTCAGTTTACATTTGCAATTTTTTTTAGAATTCTAAAAATTACTTTCTCTGTTTTCTCTTCTGATCTCCACTGAGTATTTATATGCAGCAAGTATAATTATGCTTTTTTGACAAGCTAGTGAAAATTAAACCCTTACAAACAAGGGGGGGAAAAAGGAAAGGAGGGTGAGTATCCAAGGAAGAAGAAAATCCATTTTAAAGTGAATTTATTACAAGCTTACTCGTGCGTAAGCAGAAGGCAGCTACATACTGCAACCTTGCAGCAGAGTTCTAGGAGATGGTGACATCTGGTTCATGCTTAATGAAAGCTGAGGACAGGTATTTTATTGATTTGAAGAAGGACTGTATCTAGTAGAAGATACTGAAGTAATGACTTCGGCAAGTTTACTTGTTTTAAATATCAAATCAACTGCACCTAAATATCCAGTCTCACTGACAAGTAGAAACATACGTTACATGGTAAGTCTTGCAGCACTACATATGCTATACACTGAGCTCTGATTTTCATATACATCACTTTTGCATTTTCTTTCTCAGTAACAAAAGAATAACTCCTGCTAGTATACTACCCTGCTATTTTAATTGGAAACTTTACCAGGCTTTGTTCTTTTAAGAACTGTAAAAACTTGACTTGAAGTGATGCAAACAGGTGGTGAAGTATTTGGGGGAATTCAGCACTTCATACCGTCCAGCACTTTCACAGTACCCAGGAGCCTGAGACCTAGCAAATCCTGCCATGTGCTGTACAGAAGCACTGCTTCAGAGGAGGAAGGGGCTGTGAAGAGCCTTTTATCTCAAACCCCAGAAAATCACCAAAAAGAAGCCTACTCCAGACAATGACTTAATACCGTTTAGAGAGTATATCCTGCCAATGGTCATGAAAGTCACTACAGTGCTGCCAAAAGTAGTATAACTGTTGTTGTTGGGACAACAGTTACACCGTATAACTAGTAAGAGACAGTACAACTATGTTGTCAAGACTGTTCTACTCACAGGACAAGCCTGGGATGTATACAACCAATGTTTGAAAACTGTGTGAAATTACCCAGTTTGGACTGGCTAAGCAAAGCCACACAAACTATCCACCCTGAGCCAGTCTTTAGCAGCAACCCTCATGCTCTCAAACACAAGCTGAACAGTTAATACAATGGCAAGATTTTCTCCTCACATAGCTCTTCTTGAAGAAGAGGCCACCATATATCTCGCAGAAATTTCACTCTGTAGAAAAAGCTGACAGTCTCAGCTGCCTAATTAGAGCCAAATAAAGGCCACTTTCAATGGCTGAAATGTCAGCAGCATAATTCCACAATAGTTTTAGCAGACAAAAGTATTCTGTATGAATTAAACCATCTGAAAGTGTTTTGTGTGCATGAGCTATGGGATTGTTCAGCAGAATATATAATGAAATGTGCACATCATAAATGAGAAAAATCACACCCACGAACAGTTAATGGATTCCTTCATATATCAATACTCTTTTGTCATTATAGTTTACTTCTGCCTAGAATAGTGGTGAAAGATAATTTGCAACCTGATGTAAAGTAAAACTATGAAGAGAATTAGCCATTGTGGTACTTCACTTCAAATCTGCTTGCTCCTCAAATGGAAAAAAAAAAAATTTGGATTACTGCTAGAGTGTGTATTTTGTACACAGAAGCCACAGTAAGCAGCATTATTGCAACCCTGCTGGGAAAGTACAATAAAAATAAATCAGAATGAAAGAAAGCATTGCGGTTAATCATAAAAGTGGAAAGCCAGAATGAAAGGTTAGAAGGTTGGAGCTAAATGCTAATTGTCCTATCATATTTTAAGGACCTGATCTTCATTTTGCCAAGGTAAATGTAGTGCCAAATAAACAAGGGTCCATATTTCTAGCCTTAAGACTTACTTATGAAAATTTTGGGTGCTACTCACTTGGCAGAGCAACCCTTAAAATAACAAAGCACATTTTGTAAGAACACTGTGTAAAGCGAAGGTTAAACTAAGTTAATTATTTAGAGGGTCCTTGGTTGTCAGTGAGTGAAGCAACACAGATCTAAGTGGAAGCAGGGTGGGAAACTTACATAGACATGATCACATCCAGTGATAAGGAACGGATAAACTACTTAATTGAAAAAGGGGAGTGTGGCCTTTCAACAGTAAATCAGTATCTGAGTTGTGAGTCTTTAATCACCATTTTGACAAGCAAAAAAAGCCACAGCCAGAAAAGCTGTCCTGCCAAGAGGAAAATTTTTTTTAAAAAAAAAAAAAAAAAAGAGAAGACATAGCATGGCCAGAAAAATTTCATCCTAATAAAGAAACTCTGCATTTGTCATTCAAAAAGATTCAGTGTAAACTAAAGTTCGAATAGTCTTGGACTAGATGGGAAGCTTTGTCCAGAGGAGTAACGAAGCCATTACTGTAAAACAGAAAAAAAACCTGAAAGTCACTGAAATGTGACATTTTTCCTATTAGTGTAAGTTCCATTCAGCTTCCCCAAGGGGTTCTTCTGACTGTGTACTCACTGATCCCAAAAAATATTTGGGCCCATGCTTACTGCAATAGATGAACTGCTGATGAAACCAAAAGAGCGCATTTAAGGGCTCCCATCAGGGCATTTAGTCCTCTGTGAAGGAGCCTGGAGACTGAAAGCGCTGAGAAGTCCAAATCTCAGTGTATTTATGTCTCTTTCTGCAGTGGGGGCAGCATCAAGTATCTCAATTCCTATCAGAGCCACAGAGCCTAAAACTCAAAGTAGCTGATCATTAAACAGAAGTAGCTGGTCTGTCAAGAATGCCAGCTTCACTGAGCAACTTCAAGGAGCCTATTTAAATTCAAAACTCTATGTGCCAGCACTTCTGAAACTTTCCTTTATTTATTTATTTATTTATTTTAGTCAACAAATTGCAAAGCAGTTTTTTTTTGGGTTTTTTTTTTGTTTTTTTTTTTTTTTTTTAATTAAGTTCAGGCTGAAGTTTTTCTCAAACCATAGGATTCCCAAATCTGCATTCCTTTCTTTAATAGTGTTAGAGGCTATTTAAATCAAATGATAGGGGTTTCACTTCCACCTTTGTAGGGCTTATGGTTTTCTTCATACATTTAATCTGTGTTGGGTGTGCGATATTTGGATTATTAGCTCGTAGTTATTCCTCATTTGTCATAAAAACCCATCAATCATCATTTGAAAGCAAAAGTTAGGTTTTATATAGCATATGTATTAGAGGCTTAACCAATGAAGCACAGTTTAATATGGCTTTATGTCTCGCATTTCAATTATTCCATGCAAACTCTGTTTTTCAAAGCATAGGGGTTTCAACAGTTCTGTGAGGATTCTTATGTCTAATGGTATAGTTTATATACCACATAAAGTACCTATATTTAATCATAGAATCATAGAATAGTTAGGGTTGGAAAGGACCTATATAAATATTATATAAATATATAATATAATTTGTTATATTTATTAGAAGACAGATAAAATATGTTCAGTGTCTAGAAGATTAGTGCATTAGTAATTCCAAAAATTATAAAGAGCTTATAAATCATGTCAACTAAATATTTGTTTTTTTTTTCCATTAATAAATTCTTACCAGACAACTCTATTGCTGCATACTCTGTCCTCTACCAATTCCTAAATCTGCTCCTGTGACTGTTTCCCTGTACTGTACCAAGCTTTAAGTCCTTGAAGCCAGACTGGTTTCTGCTTTCTGTCTCAGCAAAGCTTTCACCTTTCCTTCACAGCTAGAAATTATTACCTCTGATTCTATTAAAATGCATTTTATGTATTTTTCAGGCAGGATTATTTGCTGTAAGATTAATATGTGCTTCTAGTTTCAGAGGTCACAATGGTTCTTTAAAAAGAAGCACTTTCGCTTTTGGTCATTTGAATTCATCAAGAATTATGCAAGGTAATGCACCTAACCTGGAATAAACAGAAAAAAGAAAATCTATGAGACTGTAACTATCCATTACTATAGGTATACCTTTGCAAACAACCCTTGTTTGGCTGTTTTTTTTTTTTTTTTTTTTAATATTATTAATAACTTTAGTGGCTATGTAATCTTGAATGTACAAGGCATTAATAGATATACACAAATCCCAAACAACGTTTTACAAAAAAAGAAAGAAGGACTGCTTTCAGTTATGAGTTTTGATATCCTGAGCAACGTAACTGTATTTCATAGAACATTTTATATCTTTTATTTGTCAGAAAGAATATGAAAATCCATTTTCCATTGTGTTAGAAGTGACAACTCTAATAAATAAATATTTACTGCAGGTAAATATTTTTGTCTGCCCATAAAAAAGAAGAAAAACTCACAGAGGTTTGGGGTTTTATTCAGGTTGAAAAGATGGGCATCTACTGTACATCACACATATACCAGATAGTGAAAATCTGCAGTGAGTACTGGCAAGCCTGTGTGTTTCTTACACACCATGCATGAACATTCCCTGTCTTACTGCAGTGACCTTATGATCCTTGGTGCCAAGTGTTCAAGTCCCAGCTGTGGATTTAAACTCAATCTTGTTTTGAGTTTCCATTCTGTTGGCAGCAGAGTCATTCTTCACTGCACTGCTCAAGCCAGAAAAGGCTTCCTGACTCAGAGGCAGACTCAGATAAGCAATAGCTGTAAGAGAAGCTGTAATTGCACAAACTCTTTCTTTCCCCCAACAGGTATTACTACAAATGAGCATCATTGAAAATTCTTCTGAGTTTCTACAGGGTAGATAACCTCATTGGCAACTGTGAACCTAACACAGTGTCCAGATTAATAAAGTAGACAGAAAAAAAACTTGCGTTATTTAACCCCTTCCCAACACACACAGATTTTTGTGTTAGGTTTACAGGATTATTTTAAAGAGCTTTCTGAAGTGAGGAAGATGAATAGGTAGGCCTAACCTGAACATTAGTGAACACTGCACTGTTGAAATAATAATCAGACTGTTAACACTACAAAATCAGGTAACCAGAAATTAGGGAATGCCAGAATAATAATTACTCTGTTTTCTTTTCCCTTCTCTGTACATAAATTTTGTAAATGACATTTCCTATTTCTTCTCATTGAGTGCACAGATGAGGCACTGCTTGTTAAATATGTGCTTATTTTAGGGTCACTATTTAGTGAATACACCATACACCCTTCCAGCATGTTTCTCAAACATGACTTGGTAAGAAAATGCTAACTTCCTCAAGAGTTCTTGACTCTCCACTACAGTTTTTTAGTTCTTTTAAATATCAACAGATTCAGCTACACAACTTCACTGTGCAATATTTGGTAGCATTTCTGGACATATTTCACAAAGGAAAGCTCATGTGCATCTGTTGAAACAAAAGAGGTGTGAAATGAGCTTCAGAGCTCCAGGGTCTTGCTTTTTTCCAGTGGTTATCACTGTACAGGCACCCGCAGTCTCTGAACAGATACCTCTCGGCCACAGATGCTGGGGCAAGTGCAAGAGATTTTGCACACCAGTGAGTGCATGGCAGGCTGTCTCACAGATAATAAGAAATGCACAGCAAGCAAACCTTTGCTGAAAGGAAAGCTTCATTTAAGTCATGTGTTGCTAGTCTAACTTCAGGCACAAAAAAGTTTTCTTTCCTTAATTTCCCTTCCAGACAGGGGAGAGGGCATCAGCATATCTGGCACAGGCAGCCTTTCACCACCAAAGTGATCCTACAGAAGTAAGCTTCTAGCCTTCCAATTAGCCTCATGAATATTTTCTAACTCTTGAGCTTCTAATTCATAGTTCTTTTCCAGCTCTGAGCTTCTCATCGCCCTGTCTATGTACATTTTTTTCAGTGGCCGCTCCTGTCCAGCATCTGCTACTGATCTCCTGAATTCATAAACCCTGCTTAACTTGACAGTATCATTTGTCACCTTTGTTCTTAACTGCAGTTTTCACATTCCTGCCTACCTGCAGCTGCAGTCAGCAGCATCCATGGGCCACCCTGTGCCTCTCAAGCTTTTCCTGCCATCTCTTTTTCCTGCTCACCAAGTTATTTCTTCCTTCCAAGTCCCCATTACCTATTACATGCCTGCTCCTCAACTCACTGTAACCAAGCCAGACTACAATTCACGGTTCTGTTTGGACATCAAGTGGACAAATACTGAAAGTATGGAAGAGAATCTCCCTGTGGAGACAAAAAGCCCACTGCAAACACCATACTGGAAGAAAAGAGCTGCTCACCCTAATGCACATAGATACAGCTATTTAGGGATGGTTCATGTGCAGTCAGGTCACACCAGTGATTTCTGAGAGATAAAGCAAGCTCAATTCAGACATAAATCACAGACTTTAACTGCCAAATGCTAGTGTTCCTATAGAGCCAGGGCAAATCAAGGCATTTTTAAATGTGTATGAGTGGACTACATGCAGGTGGTTTTCCCAAGGAAAGAGCAGAAGACACATTCTTACCACTTCCAGGTTCATTTTCTAAAGTACCGAGGGACTGAATTTCCTCTAGTAAATAGTTACAAGAGGGTTACTTGTATTTTAATTTTATTTTATTCATATATTTTGCCTCTAGACATTTAAGGAAATCTGAGCCTACGCAGATATTGGCAAGGAAAAATGTCAGATAACTTAATTTTGGTGAAGTTATAAAGAACTGAAGACAGTCTCCAAGTGAAAGGTCCTTCATTCAAGAAATTATATTACCATTTCACCTATACGAGTTCGCTCATATGGCTAAAATTTCTGGATTTCCTTAACAGTAATGAAACCCTGTGCTGATGCATACACTCATTCTGCAACATTTCAAACAACCTTTACAGGCTGTTTACAGGCAAAATGATTGCACTTGATGGCCTTAACTCAGGATTCCTGATGCATCCACATTTTTGTTTCACTTTAGTGGAGTTTAGCCAAATAAAATATAAACTCTTGCTCTTTGTTCTGATAGAGGGTTAGACCTCCCCAGCTAGCAGTCCATGTGCTCTGCCAGCTAATGCTATTGTCCCAGAGACACCACCTCCTTCATTGTTTCACTGAACAATCCCTGCCAGCTCTTTTCTCAGCTGACACTGACAAGTACATGTCAACCCATTTGCATTCTCCTGCACACATCTGTGGTATTGAATATACTCTTTCACGGTTTCAGGCAGTTTAAAGCCTAGTAAGAGCTAGGAAACATGATATTATAAAAATAAGAATGTACTCAGGCTTCCAATTGCATCAGATTATTCTATATCATCAATGCAATGTCCAGATTTGCGTGTTTACTTTGCTCCTTTCTACCTTCTCTTCTAAAGACACAGTAGATATAGCATTGTAATGGGGAATAAAATGTTTTAAAGCATTCAGCAAATTTAAGATACACTTGCATATAATATATAAAACCTCACTTGGAGTACTGTATACAGTTCTGGTGTCCTCAACATTTGAACTTGTTGGAACAAGTCAAGAGGAGGGCCACGAGAATGATCAGGGGACTGGAGCACCTCCCGCATGAAGATAGGCTGAGAAAGTTGGGGCTGTTCAGCTTGGAGAAAAGAAGGCTGCATGGAGACCTCATAGCAGCCTTCCAGTATCTGAAGGGGGCTTTATGAGGACACTGGGGATGGCTGCTTCATTAGGGACTGTAGTGATAGAACAAGGGATAGCGGGTTCAAACTTAAACAAGGGAGGTTTAGACTGTATATAAGGAGGAAGTTTTTTACTGTAAGGGTGGTGAGGCACTGGAATGAGTTGTCCAGGGAAGTTGTGAATGCTGCATCCCTGGCGATGCTCAAGGCCAGGTTGGAGAGAGCCTTGGATGACATGGTTTAGTGGGAGATGTCCCTGCCCATGGCAAGGGGGTTGGAACTAGATGATCTTTAGGTCTTTTCCTATTCTATGATCCTATGATTCTATAAAGAAACTTAGATTCCCTAGCATAACACCTTCTAGTATCTTTTTAAATACATATAAAATTAGAACTTCTTTCACTGAAAAATGGTTTTTTGGGGGGGTTGAATCCACAAAATGGAAGGACCAAAATAAGGAAATCAATTTCTGTCAGGAAGTCCCTGAAAAGCTCTTGCTAAATGAACTGATGTGATATCAGTACAGGACTTATAGTCAGTAATGACAACAAAATTCTCATTACTCCCAGCATCTCAAGGAAAAAGCAAGAGATGGAGTGAAACTATTGTTGTTGCAGTTGGTAGAAATCCAAGATTAGGCACAGAGCAAAGTCAGCACTCTGTCTCTTACCTTGTCTAACTCTACTTCATTCAAACCTCAGGTGAACCACAAGATAATACTTCATTCAAACCTCAGGTGAACCAAAACAATACAGCCTTATCCACTAATGTCAATTAGTCAATAACAGAGAACAACCTAGATGGATAAAGGCATTATACTCTAAACCAACAAGCTAAAACTGCAAGTTGTTACCTACAACATGCAAGTATCTAAGGACAGAAACAATACATCTACTCATTGGCACAGCGTCTGCATAAGATACTAAACCATAAAATATCAAGTTTGTTGATTCTTCAGGCTCTCAGGCATTGTTATTTACTGCATATTCGGAGAAGGAGCCAAGCCTCCAAACCAGAAAGGGAAACAGTGTCCCTCTCTCATGCCAGACCGCATTCTCCGTGTGTCTTTTAAATGGCTTCTATGGTGGCTCTCAGTCTCTGATGGGGAACCACAATGACCACAGCTCTTGGACCAGGGCAATAGACATTAAAACAGTGTAATAAGGGGGAAACCCAATGCATTCTCTACAGATAGTGTGCACTGTGCACTCTTCTTTTATAATCCTAATTTCATTTATGTCAACATAAACCCATCTCCAGAGATTTCTCTAGGCTGAATTCTGCCTCCAAATAAGAGACGTCTGACAATTTTCTACCAGTGTCCCAGTTTAACTAAATTGGTTTTAAATTGGAACAACTTGCCATACTGAAGGGGGTGTTAAAAGGGATTCTAGTTTTGCCTGAAACACATAATTAAATTTAAGCACTGAAAGCGATGGCCCCATCTTCTGGACACAGGCTCTCAGATCCATACAGCTGCTTTTTTTTTCCTTCCTCCTCCTTCCATTTCATTTGCTGAGAAACATTTCAACAAATGAAAAATCTTAATTGCATTTTTTACAGAGAGCCAAAGTACTCTTAATTTGTTTTAAGACAAGCAAGTGCAGCAAGGTGATGTATAACCAAGGATTCCCAGACTGATGTATTAAAATCCTTTTCTGCCAACTCCTGCTCTGCATCTACGATAGAATCCTCATTCATTATTAGTTTTTACTATATTTCTATGTAGATTACTGTGACCCACTTCAGTCTCTCTAAAAGTAGATGGTGAGAAAGGCTCTTCCATCAGAGAAAATATTTTCCTAACATATAGAATCATAGAATAGTTAGGGCTGGAAAGGACCTTAAGATCATCTAGTTCCAACCCCCCTACCATGGGCAGGGACACCTCCTCCTAAACCATACCATCCAAGGCTCTCTCCAACCTGGCCTGCAACACTGCCAGGGATGCAGCATTCACAACTTCCCTGGGCAACCCATCTCTCATGGGTTCAGCAGCAGCCATTTTTCTTTTTCATAGTAGCTGGTGCAGCACTGTGTTTTGGATTTTCGGCTTGGGAACAGTTCTGATAACACCAGTGTTTTTAGTTATGGCTTAGAATATTTAGGCTGGCCAAGGACTTTCTGAGTTTCATGCTCTACCAGGGAGGAGGGGAAGCTGGCACAAAGCCAGGAGGAAGCAGAGACAGAATACCTGACACAAACTAAAACAAACAGGTATTCCACATTACAGCACGTCATGCTCAGGATGTAAAATGTAATGCAGAGACCCGGAAGGGTGAGGAGTGCACTGCTTGGTCGGGTTTGGTATCATGTGATGGGGGTGCACTGCTTGTTTGTGCTGGGTGGAAATTAGCTGGTGAGCTGCTGTATTCTTTCCTTGTATTTGCCTTGTCGATATTATTATTGGTGGTAGCAGTAGTGATTTGTGTTATACCTTGGTTACTAAACTGTTCTTATCTCAGCCTCTGGGAGTTGCATTCTTTCGATTCTCCTCCCCATCTTCCAGGGACTGGAGAAGAAAGAGGGGGGAAGTGAGTGAGAGAATTGTTTGCGGGCCTTAAACTATGAAACAATCCCAGTGCCTCACCACCCCCACAGTAAAGAACTTCCTCCTCAGATCCAATCTAAACTTCCCCAGTTTAAGTTTGAACCCATTACCCTTTGTCCTCTTCCTACAGTCGATAATGAAGAGTCCATCCCAGCATTCCTGTAGGTACTCTTCAGACACTGGAAGGCTGCTATGAGCTCTCCACATAGCCTTCTCTTCTCCAGGCTGAACAGCCCCAACTTTCCCATCCTTCCTTCATATGGAAGGTGCTCCAGTGTACTGATCATCCTTGTGTTGTTCCAACAGTTCCATGTCCTTTTCATGTTGAGGACACCAGAACTGCACACAATACTCCAAGTGTAAAAAGTTTGCTCATGAAACATCCACATGGAAAACATTTGTCCTCACTAACAGGGAAGGGCTGGTTGGAAATGTAACTCCCCAGGCAGCCTTGATTGCAGTGATCATGAGATGGTCATATTCAAGATCCTCAGGACAGTGAGAAGAATGTGCAGCAAGCTTACTTCCCTGGAATTCAAGAGAGCAGACTTTGGCTTCTTCAGGAACCTGCTCAGTAAGATTTTGTGGGATATAGCACTAGAGGGCAGGGGGGCCCAAGAGTCTTGGTTGATATTCAAAGACCACCTGCTGCAAGTTCAGGAGCAATATATCCCTACTAGAAGGAAGTACTGCAGGAAGGTCAGGAGACCTCCTTGGATGGATAAGGAGCTGCTGAGGAAGAGGAAATTTGAAAGAGAAAAGAGGCTTAAAAAAGGTGGAATAAAGGACAGGCAGCCTGTGAGGAATACAGGGATGTTGTCCAGGAAGCTAGGGACTAGGTTAGGAAAGGTAAGGCCCAATTAGAGTTAAACTTGGCTAGAGATGTTAAGGATAACTGGAAGGGATTCTATAGGTACACTGCAAATAAAAGACAGACTAGGGACAACGTGTGCCCTCTTCAGAATCTATTGGGAGAACTGGCTACTCTGGATTTGGAGAAAGCTGAGGCCCTTAATGACTTCTTTGCCTCAGTCTTCACTGGAAAATGCTCTGACCATAACACTCAAGTCTTGGAAGGCAGATGCAGGGACAGTGAGAATGAAGACCCTCGGCCCACTGTAGGAGAGGATCACATTCGAGACCATCTTAGGAATCTGAACAAGTCCATGGGACCTGATGAAATCCTTCCATGGGTCCTAAAGGAGCTGGCAAATGAAGTTGCTAAGCCACTGTCCATCATATTTGAAAAATCATGGCAGTCAGGT
>JASSUY010032797.1:74406-92695 GCA_032466535.1 Forpus xanthops
GGAAGTTTAGATTGGATCTGAGGAAGAAATTCTTTACTGTGAGGGTGGTGAGGCACTGGAATGGGTTGCCCAAGGAAACTGTGAATGCTGCATCCCTGGCAGTGTTCAAGGCCGGGTTGGACAGAGCCTTGGTTGACACGGTTTAGTGGGAGGTGTCCCTGCCCATAGCAAGGGTTTGGAACTAGATGAACTTAAGGTCCTTTTCAACCCTAACTATTCTAGGATTCTATAAATTCTGCCTTTTTCACAGGAGCCTTAATGATTAAGGATGTGCTTTCTGATATTATACTGATCTAACTCCGCCTCTAGTAACAGCAGTGAGAGTCACGGCCTGCATGGTCATAGCGCTAATTAGCTCAGGATGAAAGACAGACTAAGCTTTTTCAGTACTCAGCAGTGACATATCTGTCTGGCCCTCAGTTGAAGGATTGGGTGGGTCTGTGTTACATTGTCAGGCACTTCTTGCACTTAAAGTGCTTGAGAATAGCATTGCAAAAGCCAGCAGCCTAAACAATGAGATGCAGAAGGGGAAAGGGATGAGTCAATCCCACTTCTCAGGAAGTATGTCACCTAACATGAGGTTGTAGGGCCTCCTAGCACACTCCCTCCCTCTTCTGGATTCAAATGCTCCAAAAGGAGTAGGAGTCAAGCCATGTATTTAATTCCTCAGCAAAGTTACAGGAAATGTCATCTTCCCTTGATGATCTCCCTCCGTACGTAAGCAAGCACACTGTGTCCTGGGCAGCAGCTCTAGTGACTTGCTGTGGACAGGTGAGTAGAGGTTTAGTCTGTCTTCTTATTCTAAAACAGATGATAGGAAGGGGATCAGGATTAGAAAAGAGGAAGACAATACCATATGCAAAAGGCAGGGCTTTAGAAAGCCAAAAGCTTCCGTACAAGAACAGCTGTATATATTGATGCAGCAGTGTTGGAGATTTTATCAGCGGGTATTTTGACATACAAAGATTTCAACACAGTTGTAGCGATCAAGAGTTTGCAGAATTCCATTCCCATCTAAGTGCTGAAGGCACTCACATAATATGTGATTTAAGTGACTAAAGTCCTTTAGACCAATATGCTCACTTTAAGGGTGGTTTAAACAATGGGTTTGAGAATTGCCAAAGTCAGAGGAACTCAGTTGTTTGAAAGAGTTCATAAGAATATTCAGAAATTTATTTGTGCATGTCATGACTCAAACTACTCTGATGACATTTGCAAATGCAGCAATCACTTCCCAGCACTGGCAAAGTAACAGATTGGTAGCTACTCTGAAACTCCACTGGGTGTTTGAAAGGTGATATTTTCTATCATGTTGAAGCATCTGACATTTCATGTTTTTTTACCAACTAATCCCAGTTTATTGAAGTCACCAAAGCAAGTGTTTTCATTAAAATCAAGTCAGAACACCTCTTGTAAATAATTTTAAATTAATTTAAGCCACCTACAGTATAACCTTAAGTTAATTTTCCAAATATTTTGTTAACATTTTATAGTTGTGAGTTTCTTTGATGTCTCCTTTTTATGAACTTACATCATATGAAGCTGTTGGTTTCACACTTTATAGTCACTTTTTAATGCACATAATCATGTTAACTGGTAGATAATTTGGTTTTGATTGTTAGAACTACATTTTCAAAGACCTTTTAATCATCTTGAGAATGTTTTCTCCAGCCTGTTTACAAGGCAAAGGGTTTGGTCTCTGCAATAGCAGATTTTTTAATGAAATTGTTATCCCATTTAAAGGTGGCAACTTCCTCTGTCACAAGCAGTAGAACAAGAACACAAATCACAAAAAAAGATTAACGTTATACATATTGAAAACCATTACTGTATTAAATATAACTTCATAAACAGAAATCTGAATAGTAATAATGTTGTAGAAATAAGATAATTTAATACAATCCTTTGCTTGCATTTCTTTGAAAAACTCCCTAACATGCTTGTAATTTGTTATTTTTTTCAATATGAGAATTCTGAAGGCAGAGTTTTGAAGCTCTGCCTTTAGTTTTGAATAGAAGTGGGCAGTGGCACCTTAAGACTCTTTCTACATATCTGAGTCAGGTAATATTCAATTCATTAGGTCTGTCAGTACCAAACCATACACCTACTTTTCCTGTCATTTGGACAGATGTTCTTTATTGCATCAAAGGTACATTTGATTCTTTTGTAACCAGCTCAGCTGGAAATTACAGAAAGACTTGGTTAAGTTTGCATGTTAAGATACAGTTTGAATTCAGCATTCAGACACTGGAAAAAAACATCCAGCAGCATTCACTTTCCCTGCTGTTACTGCCTGGGTCTTTCTCTGCCCTTGCTGCCCTTCTCCAACCAGGCACAGCTGCCATGTGGATGACAGCTACCACTTTTAATAAACAGAAAACGGAAAAGTGGAAGCAAGCAGGCAAAGAAACATCAGCATGCAGCTTTACCAGGCTTGCTCTCTTGCCTTTTGCTTTTCTCAGGCTGGATGAAGCTAGTAACTAATGGAGCCTGCAGGGAAAAGAGGAGTACAGGGAAAGGGGGGGCACACTGGCCACTAAGGCCACCAGCTACTCCTCTGTATAAAAATAATTCTGCACTTATGTTAAAATGCATCACAATTCATAAATTAGAGCCCAGAATTAACTGCTTTTCTGCAGTCTACTGGTACTGTGTGAGCCATTAAGTTTGGAGCAATTTAGTGCTCAAAGGAAATAAGTTACAAGCTGTAGATTTAACAAAGTTAAATTCCTTTCTATTGCAGGACTGTCACATCTAAAGTTAAGAATCTCCTCAAATTCTCTGTAAAGAATAACCCCAGCAACTGACCTAGACAATGTCTACACAGAAAAAAATGTATCAAAAATTCAGGGCTGTCCATTAAGCACAAGGCAGTGTCTTCATTTGCCTTCATGCACCAGCAGTTAACTCATTATTCTACACAGCTTTTGAGAAATTCCTCATATGGAGGAAGAGGGGGGAAGTATAAAGTGTAAATCCACCTCACTATGCAGCTGTGCTAGCAGTTCTCAGTGGCTTAAAAAGGAGCGTCATTGACAGGCTTTTAGAAGCAGCTGCATCCTGTCCTCTCAGCCTTAATGCATTGCTCTGGGTAGAGCTAGCTTGTGGGAAGATGGACGGCTGCTGCTGCTGCTGAAAAAGCTGGGGATATGAAGTAACCAAATTATGCAAGAGGTTTAGGAAAACTGTGGGGTGAAAGAGCATGAAAATTCAGGCACATAGAGATCAACTGAGCAAATAAAACCTTTTAAAACCAAACATCAACTGTAGTCTGTGGGAAAAGAAGAATGAGAAAAGATTATTTTGGAGCACTGTGTTAAGTGGAACTTGGACTTTCCAGGGGAACTTGGTTTATTATCTAATGAACTACCTGGTTATTTCAAATTAAAACAAACAAAAAATGTTTAAATTACAGTTCAGTTCATGTCTTTTCTTTGTAAATCCTGCTCTTTATTGGAGTGCCTGTAAATAGAAGGAAAAGCCTACCAATTAATATATTTAATCTCTACCTATTGCTAAGTGTTTACATGTCTATAGTAGCAAATTTTATTCTGGAAAAAAATATCTATTTGAACCATCAGCTAAAAGCTGTTATTAAGCTCTAGAAATTGGTAACCTTGCCACTGATATACTCATAGAAGGATGGCCTTTTATTTTTAGGTGAGTCAGGCATCAAATCATTGAATTATAGATGAACGTAGCTTTGATATTTCCAACCTTTTTTCAAACCTTTTAGGCCGGATTTATTTCAGAGACTATTATAATGTCACATTATTTGTTTACAGTAATTGAACTGAGCAATCAACACAAAAACAATGTGTTTGACAGCCTCTCCACTTGTGTTATAACAGTCATTTATTAAATTACACACAGATGCCATTCAACTCCTTGAAAGGACTGCCCTCAGGTTCAAATCTGGATTACACATATGCAGTGACATTCTATTATTAATCCTTCAGCCCTTTTATTTCCTCTTAGAATATCAAAATGAATTTCTATTTTTTCATGTTTCAACAGAATGAATATGATCTTCTTTGATGTGGGGACTGGGTGATGCAATTGAATCATGGTTATAAAACAAAGCATATTTCTGCTTCTAATTCAAAATCAGTTTGGGAATTTGACATCATAATAGCTTGTTTTTCTGATTTCTCCCTTTCATTTTGTACTGCTTCAGTCCATCTCAGCATGGCATAGTTACAACACTAAATTTACTTTCTGACAAATGCAAGTATCTCCTCTTAACACTATCGCTTATCAAAACAGGAAACTAACTGAGCAGAGATTGCCCAGACTGCAGCAACCTTAACTCAGAAGTAACTTAAAGGAATAAAACTGTAAGATATGCCTTTTTTTTTTTTTTTTTTTTTTTTTTTTTCTTACCAAAATCTATGTCAGGGGTGTTGCATGCACTAAAAGCCTGTCTGGTAGGTATTGCATGGAAACCCTCGCTGAAGAACCTCTGGAAGTGTAAAGAAATAGAAGAAATAGTTTTAGTTTTAGTAAAACCATTACTAGAATTTTCAAAGGGTTCTAGAAGGATTCCTGTTGTGTTGTTCAAGGAGTTTGCCAGGGCTCACATGGATAATAGAAGACTTCAAAGGTATTTCTTTCCTCTGTGAGTTCTGCTTCCCTTGGAGAATTCATTCTGTGACAGAGCAGTAGTTAATATTAAAACTCTACATATGCTGATATAGGCCGGTGATCTCCATTTAGGAGAAGCTGGTACATGCCAGTGGCAGAAAGCCTACAAATCATACTGACAGGTCCAATCATTTTTATGGTAATGTTGGATGGTCAAACTGACTTTGATGGTAGAGTGACTCAATTTTTTCCTTCCTTAAGTTTGTCATGAAGTTCTGGATAGACCTGAACTGCAAAAAGAATTTATGCATATCCTGACCTATACAGTGCGATGGAACTCTGTAATCCTGGATAACAGTGCTATATGCATATTAGAGCTTTTAAAGGCAGGTTTCACATCACTGGATGTTCTGTTTGTTAACTGGAGGGATTAAGAGAACAGATACAGACATCACTAACAGCAAATAACTGGCCAACTGGAGCATCAAACTGGCCACCAGTAGAGGAGACACTTCTGCAAACAATAATGAACAACTTTCTGCTCCTTGTCAGCCTTTAACAAACCTTATAAAAGTAGATGTGCAGCTTCACCTGGGAAGGAAGAGAAAGTAGGAGTGGAACCCACTTCTTTGACTCAGAAACCAGTGGTTTCCAGCTCTGAAATGCTAGCAGAGGACCAGTGCTAGTCCTAGGAATTTAATATCTGATGACTTGTAATGATGAAAACAATAACTTAATTTTATCCAGTTTTATTAAAAAAAAAAAAAATAAAAAAAAAAAAGTCTTCTGCTGTCCCTTTGCACTTTAGAGGAAAGAGGTATATGTAAGGGGATACTGGGTAGGCACAAAAGAAAGGAGAGGACCTCTGTTCCCTTAGGTATTGGGTGACCTGAGGAGCTTCTGTCTTCCTGGGTGGCAGCTTTGCCAAAGCCTCCCCCTGGGGATTAGTAAACATTCTTAGTTATTGCAGCAAACACTTTCCAGAAGGAGAAGACAAAGAGCTGCCAGGGCATAAGGACCTCTCATGCTGGGATATTATGCCTATTCCAAGCTTAAGTAATCAAAATGCCTTCAACAACCATTGCTCAAGCAGTGCATGTCCTCCACTCTTCCTCCCAGAAGGATTTAAAAGTCATTGAGTCATTTATTTGTAAATCAAAATGTATGGATAGCATGGGATCAGAATGTATACTTAATGATGAGTAAATGTTAAGATATTTTCTCTTTAGGTATATTAAATTTCATTCTTTTTTTTTCATTGCATTAAGTTATGCAGCGTTAGAGAAGTAACAGTTGTTATGGATGCTGCAATAGGTATTTAAAAATAAAGCAACAATTCCAATTTGCAATCCAAATATACATTGGCCTAGCCTTATGATTTAAAAGCTAGGCTTAATTGTCTTTTAGCCATTACTCTTAAAATGCAAAAACCCACTCTTTCTCACACCCATTTAGAGTCTCTTTATGCTTTCTTAGCACCACTGTCCTAGTGCCTGAGGTAATAATTTATACAGTGCAGAGCTGCTACTCCGGAAAACAAAACCAAAAGTTGCTGCACATAAAAATATAGGTCTTCAAAGGGAAAAGAAAAAAAAAATAGAGAAGTATGTATTAGACAATTTTTAATAGCAACAAAACTGGGAGACAGGATTCCTAAGCTCAACTGGCTGTTCTATGTCACATACCAGGGAGTATACACAGTGCTAGTCTGATTGACCAGGTTGTTATGGCTGTCACATACCCCAGGATTATTGCCAAAGCAGGTGATGCCCAATGGAAGTGCTCTTATTCTTTCAGTCTCACCAGGAAACCCATAACTGCACACAGCCACAACACTGATATTAGGGAAACCGTCCTAATGAAGATGTATCTCTAATTTACTTGATTTGAGTTGAGAGAAAACAAGGCAGAACTGTACAGGTCACTACAACAGATAGTCTCTTCAAGGACTACCAGAAAGGTGTACCTTAGCAGGATTTGGCATACGCCTTTTCACAAGGAATCATCCTTTGCTTCACTGCCACATGCACTCCAGCTTTTCCAAGGAGGCCTCCTTGTCTAAAACCGTAAGCCTAATGGCACTATCAATACCACATTCCTCACTCTCTTTTTAAAACCTTGCATTTAAGGTATTCATTGAATCTGCCCTAGGGCACATGAAAAGTAAGAAAACTAGGTTTCTGGTATTTCCCAGCTGGCACACAAGTATAATGTTAAACTACTATATTCCTGAGTCTAAATATGCTGCACATAGGGAGTATAAAGCTTAATTAATTTATGTTTGTAGAGTGTGAACTTCTCAAAAGGAAGACGTGTAAGTAGAAATGAGTATTATATTAAATCAGGTATTGGAGGAAATGATCACACATTGTGGACTGAAGCTTGCTCCTTTGTTCTGTAAACAGCCAGAACACAGACAGCAATGTCAATGGACATTGCATTCCTCATCACACCTTAACTTATTCATGAAGTTCAAGCCAAAACAAATGCTTCTGGCACCTGTTCTGACACTTTGATTTGCAAACCTGAGCTGGGGATAGGATCCACTCTTAAGCGTAGACATTTTCTAGGTACAATGTATGGTCTCTGTGGGGAAAGGATCAGCTGTCATAGGTACTTTCTGTTTACATTCCCACTGACTGGAATTATCGTCTGCTACAAAAAGAGAGCCTTTTGTTGAAAGCAAAGTACTTAGGAGCAGATCCTGGCTAAAGGCATGGAAGAATTTTGAGGGGGAAAAAAACAACAACAAAACAACAGACCAAAGGGAATGAAGAGAAGAAAATAGAAAAAGAAATCTCAACATTAGCATAAAGAGAATTAAATTTTTTATATAGATAAGTGCATTGCTTATGTAAAAAAATTAAATTAATTTCCACATTCTGGTCATTTGCCTCAATTGTCAAATATGCAGGATTTTTATGTCTGTTAATGTTACAAAGGCATTTCCTGTAAGTGAAGTACCAAAATAACTATATGAATTCCTGATCATCACTGCTTTACATATTATTTGAGCTGAAACAAGTCATTTAACCTTTCTGCACAATAGGAAATACTAAGATGCATCTGTTTAGAGTGATGTTATGAGAATTACCGAATATTTTGCTGTGCATTACCAGGGACTGTCACTCTTCAAGTATGGCACTACTGCAGAAAGCAAAAAGGTGAGACCCAAAGAGTAAGTCTTTTTAGTTAAACTATTAACAGTGTGAAAGTACAGTGAAGATAAATGAGGGCATTGACGCTTTGTCCCTGCACTACTTCACATATCATTGCTTCCTTTACCAGAGCATATCTCACTCATAAAATGGGGTTCCAAGAAAACATCAAGATAACAAGCAAGAATGGAAAATGAAAGAGGAATATTGCACTGTTGTTTCCTTTCTTGGAGGCTAGCACCTGAATAACATTCAGCTCACTTCAGTGTTACATTATCATTTTTTTGCCTTTCCTTTTTCACTCCAGAATTTGTCTGTGTCTCAGGCCTGAGTTGCAATGCTGCGGCATATGGTCAAAGCATTAGTATGAAGAAACCACAAAACAATATTTTCACTCGTATAGCATTTTTATTTTATCACTAGACCAATTGGGCATCTTTTCTATGGTTCTAAGGCACAGAGGGTGTGTGCATGTGTGTCTGCATATATGTGCATACATGAAATGGTGATGCCCAGCCAAAAATGTCTATGGTCTTGCCAGGCATATAAAACCTAGAAACCACAGATGTTATCAAGAAAGAAATCAAACTTCCTGCAGAGGCAGGGAGGAAGGACAATGACCACCCCAAATACTCAGGAATATATTCCTTAAGTTCATATCCCATATATGACTACCACCGAGCTTTTGCTGTCTCACATGACATCCTTGTCTCTAAGTTGGAGAGACACCAATTTGATAGGTGGATCACTTGGTGGATAAAGAACTCACTGGATGGCCACACCCAAAGAGTAGTGCTCAATGGCTCAATGTCCATCTGGAGACCAATAACGAGTGGTGTCTCTCAGGGATCGGTGTTGGGGCAGGTCTTGGTCAACATCTATGCCAGTGACAGGGACAGTGGGATTGAGTGCACCTTCAGCAAGTTTGCTGATAACAGCAAGCTGTGTGGTTCTGTAGTGATTTAAGCCCCTCACGCAGTTCGATCACTCAATCCCTCTTTTCTTCCCCCAGACCCCAGGGGAATGGGGAGGAGGATCAAAAGAATGTAACTCCCACAGGCTGAGATAAGAACAGTTTAGTAACTAAAGTATAACACAAACCACTACTGCTATCGCAAATAATAATAATGACAAGGCAAATACAGGGAAAATAATACAATCACTCACCACCTATACCCAGCCCAACCAAGCAGTATACCCCTACCCTTTCAGGTCTCTGCTCTCTGTTTTTCATCCTGGGCATGATGTGCTGTGGTATGGAATACCTCTTTGGTCAGTTTAGGTCAGGTGCCCTGTTTCTGCTTCCTTCCAGCTTCCCCTCCTCCCTGGCAGAGCATGAGACTCAGAAAGTCCTTGGTCAGACCAAAACATTACCAAGCAGTAGCTGAAAACACTGGTGTTATCAGCACTGTTCCCAGGACAAAAGTCAATAACAAAGCAATGCACCAGCTACTAAGGAGGAGAAAAATGACTGCTGTTGCTGAACCCATGACAGGTTCAATTGATATGCTGGAGGGAAGGAATGCCATCCAGAGGGACCATGACATGCTTGTGAGGTGGGCTGATGCCAACCTCATGAAGTTTAACCATGCCAAGTGCAAGGCCTACAGCTGGCTTGGAGCAATCCCAGGCACAGTTACAGGTTGGGTAGAGAAGACATTAAGAGCAGAAATGTGGAGAAGGACTTGAAGGCTCTGGTAGATGAAAAAGTGAACGTGAGCAAGATCAGTGTGTGCTGGCAGTCCAGAAAGCCAACTGCATTCTGGGCTGCAACAAAAGGAGTGGGACCAGTAGGTCAAAGGAGGTGACTCTGCTCCTCTACTCTGCTCTTGTGAGAACACACTTTGGAATACTGTGTGCAGTTCTGGTGACCTCAACATGAAAAGGACATGGAACTGTTGGGACAAGTCCAGAAGAGGGCCATGAGGATGATCAGAGGACTGGAGCACCTCTCATATGAAGATAGGATGAGAAAGTTGATGTGATTCAGCCTGGAGAAGAGAAGGCTGTGTGGAGAACTCATAGCAGCCTTCCAGTATCTGAAGGGGGCCTATAGGGGTGCTGGGGAGGGACTCTTTGTTAGGGACTATAGTGATAGGACAAAGGGTAATGGGTTCAAACTTAACCAGGGGAAGTTTAGATTGGATATGAAAAAGAAATTATTTATTACTAGGGTGGTGAGGCACTGGAATGGGTTGTGCAGGAAAGCTGTGAATGCTCCATCGCTGGTGATGTTCAAGGCCAGGTTGGACATAGCCTTGCTTGTCATGGTTTAGTGGGAGGTGTCTCTGCCCATGGCAGGGGCATTGGAACTAGATGATTTTAAGGTCCTTTCCAACTCTAACTATTCTATGATTCTATGTTGCAAAACCGTCTAAGTATGACAAACAGATCTTTGATATTTGAGAGAAACAGGACCCTCATTGCAGAACTTCAGTGGAATGACATTTGGTTTTAAAATAGCATTTTTTCAATAGAGAATGGAAGTCCTGAAGCAAGGCATATTCACCATTCAAGAAAGACTTCAAAAGCCAGATATTGCAGGGTTACAAAGTGGGCTTCCTGATTATTGCCACTGGAAATCAAACCTTTTTAACTTGGAAGTTGAAAAAAGAGGAGGAAAGACGGTTAAGCGAAGGTTAAGGGGAAGGTTAAAGTTAAGGGGAATGGGAAAGGGAAAGAGAAGGGAAAAGGGATGAGGAAAGGGAAATGAAACAGAAAGAGGAAGATGAAGGAAGAGGGGAAAGGAAAAGAGAGGAGGGAAAGAGAATGGAAAAAAGAAGAGCTAATAAAAGGTGTCAGTGTACTACCATGCAACAATTAAAACATAGGTAGTTAAATCTTTTAGAAACAGGTTTTAGAAACAGATTTTAATATCGAAACCTGAGACATAGAAAGGCCAACTGGCTTGCACCAAACAACTCACAAAGCCTGTTTTATTGGCAGTGCCAAAAAATTCGCTTCAATCTAATTCATCTACAAAGTCAGCCTTCTTAGAGGACCAGATTTAAACTATGCTTTTTGCATTTCAGTTAGCAATTCACATTTCATACTATGCAACTAAATATCACTAATTCAGCCAAGTTAGTGATATTTAGCCAGTTCTCTTTACATTGCACTTGTTTAAGTTGGGCTGAGAAAGTTGTGGCTCTTCGTCCTGGAGAAGAGAAGGCTGTGTGGAGACCTCATAGCAGCCTTCCAGTACTTGAAAGGGGCCTATAAAGATGCTGCGGAGGGACCTTTCGTCAGGGACTGTAGTGATTCTACAAGGAGTAATAGGTTAGAACTTAAACTGGGGAAGTTTAAATTGGATAGGAGGAAGAAGTTCTTTACTGTAAGGGTGGTGAGGCACTGGAATGGCCTGCCTAGGGAAGCTATGAATGCCCCATGGATGGCAGCATTTAAGGCCAGTTTGGACAGAGCCTTGGGTGACATGGCTTAGTGTGAGGCGACCCTGCCCTTGGCCGGGGGGTTGGATCTAGATGATATTGAGTTCCTTTCTAACCCTAACTATTTCAGGATTCATAGAATCATGGAATAGTTAGGGTTATCTGTGTAAGGCTCTGGCCAGCCTGGCCTTGAACATCACCAGCGATGGAGCATTCACAACTTTCTTACGCAACACATTCCAGTGACTAATCACCCTCACAATAAAGAATTTCTTCTTCATATCCAATCTAAACTTCCCCTGGTTAAGTTTGAACCCATTACCCTTTGTCCCATCACTACAGTCCCTAACAAAGAGTCCCTCCCCAGAATCCCTATAGCGCCCCCTTCAGATACTGGAAGGCTGCTATGAGGTCTCCATTCAGCCTTCTCTTCTCCAGGATGAACCGCACCAACTCTCTCATCCTATCTTCATATGGGAGGTGCTCCAGGCCCCTGATCACCCTTGTGGCCCTCCTCTGGAATTGTTCCAACAGTTCCATGTCCTTTTTATGTTGAGGACACCAGAATTGCGCACAATACTCCAAGTGTGTTCTCACAAGGGCAGAGTAGAGGGGCAGGATCACCTCCTTTGACCTGCTGATCACATTCCTTTTGATGCAGCCCAGGATATGCTTGGCTTTCTGGGTTGCCAGCGCACACTGAAGCCCGCTCATGTTCATTTTCTCATCGACTGACACCCTCAAGTCCTTCTCCGGAGTGCTGCTCCAAATCTCTTAGAGATTCTAGTCTATGATTCTAAGTCATAATGAGTAAAAAAGACTTGTGTACTCGCACTGAAACCCTCAACTAATCAGTTGAAGGAAATGTTTACAGCTGAGCATAAACTTCTGAAAATAGCAGGTTTTAATGGAAATGCTGACCAGCCTTTCATGCATACCTCTGAATAATGAAAGATTCCTGGCTAGCTCACTCTCTCATTGCCGTCTAACCATTTTTGTTCCATTCATTAGTGGAACATCATATAACTTAACAGAAATTAACATATGTAAAGAATGTAATCTCAGAGGGATTTCTGGAACAAAGGAATATTTTTACATAGTTGGCATTTTTGGTATGAGCCCATTTTTTAATCTACAGTAGTTGTTAAATTCACAAAGAAATTAATTCTTTCTCTTCGTTTCTTAACCAAATGTACCATTCCTTGGCTTTGTGTCTTGGCCTTGTGGATATCTTAAACACAAATAAAAGCACAAAATCCCACCCTCTAAGTTTCTGATTGCTTTTTTTAACAGCACAGTCCCTGAGGGGATCAACTTGTTATTGAAATTGGTTTTTTTAATGGAGATTTTGTGCTTTTCCCCTGAATTATTTTGCTTACCAGGAGTGGCGAATGCATGCCAGTTCAAAATCAAACACTGGGGTAAATGTTACAAACACATTGCCCAACATGTGGTCAGCATTTAGACAAGTATATAAAGTAGAGGATTATTCTGAGAGCTGGGGAGAACACCATTCAGTATTACAGCCGATAAATTATCTATCTCATAATTTAGATTATGCTGACAGTTTCATTATGTATTTCCAGTGCCCAAAATACTAATAAGTGTTGTTGGTTTGTCCCAGTTCAGCATACAAACTAAATTTTGCCTTCAGATGAATGCTGAACAGACACAATGAAGGGCAGATGTGTTCTATAGGATCTTGGCACTGTCAGCTCTCACAGCATTTGAATTTTGAATTTATTTCAAAAGCCTAAAAGCTTATTTAGCTGACAGTTAGGAGAGAGGAAGAAGGAGAGGATCTAATTCTCCTCTCACATATGTTTTAAGCCATTGTTGGATTGCTGATTTCATTAGAGTTACTTCTGATTTACATGGCTGTCAGTGACAGCATGCAGTCTATATAAAACTGAATTAGAAATCTAAGGATTATTTTGCCA
Source organism: Forpus xanthops (assembly GCA_032466535.1). Classification (NCBI taxonomy): domain Eukaryota; kingdom Metazoa; phylum Chordata; class Aves; order Psittaciformes; family Psittacidae; genus Forpus; species Forpus xanthops. Next base: position 87,478 of record JASSUY010032797.1, read on the forward strand.
GATTTCTGATGTTACACCCAGTAGGATATTATTGAAGTTATAAGCTGGTAAAATAACTTGCTAAAGGAAGACAGATCAAGAAACAATCTAAAGGGATAGTGGTTACTGAGTTCCTTAAGGATTAGCTTTGGTGTTGTGTTTGCTCATGTTTTTTTCAAGGTTAGTGCATAAATAGGCATAAAGTACTTTACTGAGCGTTATACTGAATTCCAAATCTTTTCAAACATCACAATGTCTCAATGGCCTCTTATCACACCAAGTGGCGACACTAACTTTGTCTGTGCCAGTCTTCTGTAAATGCATGTTGCAATTTCAATTTTCCATCTATCATTATGTGCTGAGCAAATCATCATAATGTAGAATCACAGAATGAGTTCTTGTTGGAAGAGACCTTAAAGAACATGTAATTGCACCTCCCCCGCAGACCAGGTTGCTCAAGGCCCAGCCCAACTTGGCCTTGAATACTGCCAGAGCCAGGACATTGGCAGATTCTTTGGACAACGTGTTCCAGGCCTTATCATCCTCATAGTGAACTACGTTTTCCTAATGTCCAATCTAAATCTCCCTTCTGTCATCTTAAAGCCATTCCCCCTTGTCCTGTCTCTATATGCCCTTGTAAAAAGTTCCTCTACAGATTTACCCTTTAGGTACAGGAAGACTGTTATAAGGTCTCTCCTGAGACTTCCCTTAAACTGTAATGCATTCTGCTAAAATGAATCCATCAGAGTTAAAGTTTCCAGGTCATTTCTTCTCTTTAGGATATTTAATTCATCCAGCTTTAGGCATCTGGCCATCTAGCAATCCTAATTTCCCACTACTGGCAATGAAGTACAGATTCCACTTAAGAATGATTCAAAAATGTAAGTAAGATTCCTGGTCTAAATAGACTTCTGAAAGGATCTGTTTCTCTACATTAACTAGATGGGTTCATTTGCCCACATAATTAGGCAGCTGAACTGACTGTGTGCTGCCACTCTTAATCTGATGTTAAAAATTCTTGGTGCAGGACCTCTAATTTACTTCACAAATTCTTTCATTAAGTTGCCTGCAGTTGTTGGAGTCACAAGGGTATGTATTTCATTTTCTTCAATTGTTCTTTGGAAGAAAGCACCTTCTTCATTGCAACCTCTTAAAGTCATAGTCTGTTTTCCATATTTATAGTAAAGTCAATTGGTTTGTTAGCTGAGTAAAACCTTTCCAGTTTCTATGACAACTCATTTCAACCTGCATTAAAACATTAGGAATCACTATGATATTGTTCTTCAAGCCCTCTTGTCATTGTTGGGAGATCACTCATAGGTTCTTTCTGTGGGAAGAACTCTGAGATAAGCAGTGAGCCTGAGGAGAAGAAGGGTGTCTCATGCAAATATCATTTGCTTTGCAGTATCCATGCCATATCTCTTACTCTAGCACCTAGCTGAAGACCATACCCTTCCACCAAAGAGAAAGAAGAGTCAACTGAAATAAGTTCTGTTTTTTTGTGTCTTCAAAGATCTCAGATATTGTCTGAAGCAGGGACATGCAATTCTGAGTAGAGCTTTTTTCGTTCTCATTCACATTCTCTTTTCAATTTAATTGCATTAATGACAGGTCATGTGGTTCCACTCTTACTTACTTACATCCGTGGAAAAGCTACAAGATTTTCAGGGAAGAAGGATAAACATCATAAAAACTGGCATATATCTCTCCCTTTTCAATTTCATTCTCAACTGTGTCAGTAACTTCAGAACTATTTTCATACAATGAACAGATTTAAGATAAACAGGCAGATCCTTAAATATGTTGTGTTTATTTTGAGCACATTCTGCAAAAACCTCACACTAAAAGCATGAAAAAGTAACACCCACAGGAGAGACATCACAGTTAGACCTTGTGAGATTGCACAGTGTTCTTAAGAAAAGGTCAGTTTCTGGATATTACTGGGGACACTAATATGCTGTACAACTCTCTGTGGGTTTGAAACCTGAAGTTAGTAGCTAAGACTCTAGTCAGAAACAATTTTCTACTCAATTTTCATGTTACTCATCAGGAAAAAAGTATCACTGTTCAAAACTGTTGATGGCTGGCAGCAACCTACGTAGCAAGAACAGTCTCAAGCCCTGCTTTCTGTTTCAGTTAAGAAAGCTAATCTCTCCTTGAAATCTTCAGAAAACATTGCCAGTGCAAGCTGGAATTAGATGCAAGCAATGATTTCTAAACTCACCATAGAAACAGTTAATTAGGGGAAGATTCTCACTTTTATACTTCTACAGACAATCTAAAGAAAACAAAACCAGTCTGGAAGACTCTCCAAAAAGAGATTCTGCAGAAAGAACAAACTCCAGGAATGAAATATCACCCTTTAGCCTACCTCCCCCAAATCCCTAGGGAGGAGGTTCATGATACATCTGCAGCTCTTTGCTCACCTGTCATGCGGAGGTTATTGTTAGCTGGTAAGTTAGAGTTGCCTGAGAAAAAAGAGGATTGTTCTAATCAGTCTCATACTGGGAAGGAAATTACTGGCAAGGACCTCTGTTCTACTTTCTCCCTCCCGCCTTGCCAACACAATTTCAGAAAAGCAAACTCTTATACTCCATTGTGCAAAAATCAAAGGCCACTTCAGGAAAAATTAGCCCCACTGCTCTCAGTCTAATCCGGAGAAATAAACACAAAAAGTTCAAAAGAAACACATCTTCTGCAAATTTTGTTCCTGTTTTTATATTGCCTATCTGTCAAGAAAATGAGCGCTCAGGCTGGAAGTGATTAACAAAATCACAATGGATTATTTTTAACTTCGCACTTTTTTATGCATGTTATTGTGAAACTTTTTCTAGAAAATTATATAACTAATAGAAAATCATATTAGCTTGCTTTTTAATTTCATGTACATTAAAAAAAATGAAATTCAATATTGCCTATAGTAAGAGTTGATAAGTCCTCTCCTCTTTTGCTTTTGCAAAGTTCTCTTTATATGTTCATCTGAATTTATATATAAAATATATATTATAAAATATATTATAAATTATAATTTATATTATAAATTATAGTATAAAATATATTAATATTGCAGTTCTTATGGATTAAGTTATCTGTAATTTGCATCAATACAAGTCAGTACTATAAGTAGTTTACAACATAAAACACTGATTTAGCTCCCTTTAAAATCAAGGGGCAATACTATAAACCCTACAGGCAATATAGGAAATATAACATCTATAATAAATGATATATGTAGGGCATCTACTGCTTATCATTTAAAATTGACCTCAAGGGAATAGCAAATACATATGGATTTTGATTTTGTTCAATTTAAATTCTATAATATCCATTCCATATTATCTAAACACCAGATAATATCGAAGCCAGAAAATTATCTTGTCCACATGGATTTTTGCTATTTAATGATTCATAAATACAATTGTATAATTTTTGCTGCATAGGACATCCAAGTCAAAATAAAAATAAAAAAAAAATCCCTATTTAGGTTAATTTTTTTTTTCAAAGATTATAGAGGAAACTGTGGAATAGATAGTCTTATATGTAGGGAAAACTCTTAAAAATCATTGGTATGAAACTTTAGCGTGAAACAGACATAAGATGCTACAAACTTGAATCAATGACAATTACTTTATTTCTCTTTGGCAAACAATAAGACTTTATTCGATTCTGCACATTCCACTTTCTACATGAAAGGCCCATATTTATACCTGACAGTCAGCCGAGCATTCATGAAGCTCAGAATTTGACCTGCAACTTACGTACACTAGGATGCAAAGACAATCTCTCTCCTAAATGTGCTGTATGAAACTGAGGGAAGACAGAGGCAGGTAGGTTTTCTGCAGTGTCATTAACAAGGTTTAGAGTATTTGTTTTTCAAGCAATTGTTTAGACAGTGCTGGATGGAGAAAGTTCAAAGACACAATAAAGAAAAGCTTAAAAAGGGATTTTGTGCCGGAGGAATGAACAGATGAAGGCAACTGTGGTTGCCACTGCTGACAGACCAAAGATTGAACCCTGATAAATACTTAAGACTTGAAAAAGAAGGGGCTGAAAATGATGTGGTGGGAAAGGGAGAGCCAGGAAGAGGCAATAAGCACAGATAGAGAATGGTCAGATCAATGAATTGAGAAGCAGATTGTAGCAACAGTGCACTGACTGGAAATGTGTCTCAATGTTTTTTTCACACAAAATGCTGCAATAGATCTTACATTATGTGAAAGTCGCTTTTGCAAGGACAGGCTAACATTGCTTTTATTGCAAGAGTATCTCACACTGCTGGGTTTTGTAAGGATTACTCACTAATTTTCAAATTTAAAGCTTCTGCATCTTTTCATTTGTTTGGTTTGGGGGCTTGTAATTGCTGTGTTTGTTTGTTTTTGGTGGTGTTTATTTCACTCTCTCTTTCAAATTCCAGGCTAACCCACACATTGAAAAGATCCAAGCCATATATCTGTCCTATAATCACTTCATTCCCACTAAGTGGGAAATGATCTCCAGGTATTTTCCTGATTCCCTGTTGACAACACTGAGGCAAGAAGTTGTTCTGCCATTTTTAGCTACTTCTGTTAGCAGAAATGTACCACGCAGAGAGAAATTGCATTTACTGTCTGTTATTTCCTCTGTTATTCAGGATAATAGCTATGACAGATTACATGTGGATGTTGAATTTCTCCCCAAAATGTGCAGTAGAATCAGTTTGTGGATTTTTATTTTGTTTGACAAAAAGTTGCTCAAACCTTGAGGAAGAAAAACTTCAGTTTTACTTAGTTTATGTATTTTTAGATGTTTCTCTTTAGCACAGCATGATTCCCCTCACAGGAATTTCTCAAAAGCTGCTAAATGACATAAAAATCTTATGGATATACTAAAATACAAGTTAATTTTCATATGTCATATACAGTGTCTTATATAGCACGGTCTAAGATTATTGAGTACTAGGGCAAATAAATGGTCTTTTCTTGATTAAAATACACTGATACATTGGTTCTACAATGATCAGCTCATACATTTTATCATTTATTCTTTTCTTTTTTTCCCACAAAAAATAAAGAAAACAACCTGGGGTTTTATCTCCAATTTTTATGAGGAAAAGAAAAGAAAAAAAGATAAGAAAAGAGAAAAGAAAAGAGAAGAGAAAAGAAAAAAGAAAAGAAAAGAAAAGAAAAAAAGAAAGGAAAAGAAAAGAAAAGAAAAGAAAAGAAAAGAAAAGAAAAGAAAAGAAAAGAAAAGAAAAGAAAAG
>JASSUY010032799.1:2790-33663 GCA_032466535.1 Forpus xanthops
GGTTGGACATAGCCTTGGGTGGCATGGTTTAGTGGGAGGTGTCCCTGCCCATGGCAGGGGGGTTGGAACTGGATGATGTTAAGGTCCTTTCCAACCCTAACAGTTCTAGGATTCTACGTTGCAAGATTCCCATGGTCAGAATTGTACTGTTTTATCCTACCTGTTCTTTTAACTCCCCTGATTCACACAGGTCCTGCATGCTTAGGTATCAAGGTTAAATACGTTTTGGCAGCAATGGCTTGGCATAGCTTGGTAACAGTCTAGTGCCAAGTACTAGCTCTTGCTTCAGTACAGTGGTGATAGAAAAGCATCCACAGTGACGCAGGAATCCAGGGTTTGGTTATCTACATTGGCCCTCTGTGGGCTGCAGAACTAAATGGTGTTTATTTTTCAGCTGAGACCTTTTATGCTTGAAAGTGCAGATGTGGTTGAGTCAAAGCTTTTCACTGAGCTTTGTCAGCTTGTGAAGTCACTTCAGCTGGGCAGCAAGAGTTAAAACTCAGTTTTTCTTGTTTGGAAATTACTATGGGGGAACCTTATTTCATTTTCCTGAAAAATATGCTCAGCTGAGCAAAATTCCCTTCCAGGTGGTTAAGTGTAACCCACAATGATTGAATTTATGCCGTCGTTTTGTGGGCAAAGTGGGCTGCCAGCAAACTAAGCATCAGGTTTGATTTTGCTGAACAGACCAGAGTCTGGAATGGGGCTGAGCAAAAGTCATTCCCTTTGTACGCAGCGAGGCAAAAACTTCTGTACCATATGTTTAAGTTACTTAAGGGCTGTGGACACGAGTAAGAGGATAAGGTTTTCAGTAACCCGTATTTATACTATCATAGACAACTTCTAAGCCATTATAGCTATTGAAGAATTGGGAAGGGCAATCCAGGAATGCGGTCGCTGCGAATGGGAGTTATTTGATGCTGTGTGGTTAGTGGAAGTTATTGATTGGCAAAGCACCAGCTTTTTAGGAAATGCCATAAAAATAGACAGTTTAGATTGATGGCAATTTAATCTGTAGAAGCACATTCTCTTCTCTACGAATAATCTCTGTGCCATAGGAGTTTTCCAATAGGAGAATACAAAGGTATATAATTACTCAACATTTAAATTTCAACCGATGCTGAATGATGCTTTTACAACATATAAGGCTATTTTTTATTTTCCTCTGACTTTTTTTCTGTGTAAAGCCACTGGAGAGAAGGTGCTCTGTGTGTTGTATGGAGGCTGGAACCTCAGCAGGAAAATGTGACTTTGAAATAATGGGATCTAAAAGAATAGGCAATTTTGTTCAAGTATAGTGATTTAGTGCCCTGTTAGTGTCCTGATGTGTAACTCTATTTCAAAAGACTGTAAGTTTCCTCACAAGCATAATGACAGGCTTAAAACTTGTGAGGCTGATGCCACAGCTTTCTGTCCTCAGCTGTTCCACTTAGTTGCAAGAGTAAGGGAATTTTGTTCTTTCCTAACAGATGAGCTCCAAGAGGAATAAATCAGATAATGTTACTGCCACCTTGTTTCTTTCCCTCCCTCTCTTAGAAGCAAGGCAGCCCACATGGTGCGCTGCAAAGCTGGGGCTGATAATGTGTTTTCTTGCCTGCAGTCTGCCACACGGATGTGATCCCAATTCTAGTGTCACCAGGACAACTTTTTAAAGTGCTTTGGTTCTGTTTGTAGCTTTTGGTACTAACTTCAGCCTCTGTTTTTGCTCTGCTCACAGACGATGGCCCTTATTCAAAAGGGAGCAAGGACTCTGGTGGGATGGACTCAGCCCTGGTCTCCAGGAGGCAAAGCATCCCAGGTAAAGGAAGAATCAGCTCCTACTCCAAAACATCAAGGCATCCATGACACTTCACCTGGATACCCCTAAAATGGGTAACACCCCTCAAAACACCCATTTTGGTGCATCTGTCAGCAAGGCTTTACGTTACTGGTAAAATCAGAGCCTGGTGTGGAGCTGTTGATGGTGGTTATGGGGAGCCAGGCACATATGTCTGTGGCTGACACCAAAAAGGGGAAAACAGCAAGGGAGACAGGGAAGAAGCGTTGCCACCTCTGAGCTTGCTGAGCAGAGAAGGGGGCTGTCAATGCCTGGCAAGCTGTGTAATTCCCATATGTGACTAAGTTTGTTCTGATTTCTAGTCAGTCACAGCACGCTTGTGTGTGAGATAAACCTTCCCATGCAGAAACACCTCCACAGGCTGCAGAGGGAGTGGAGAAATAGTAGTACATTTGCTTCTGTTGATACTGGGCTTTATCTGCCAGCGGCATGCAAGCAGGTTTGGATGGGCTGCTCCAGACAATTCATTACCTTCCTAAGAAAGCCTGTGGCTTTATTTTGACTCCTGACTATTAATGGCCCAGTCACAAGTTTGGTTTAGTATCTTGTAAGGGATGGGGAGGAAATAGGGCCCTTTTTACATTGCTTCATCATCCAGAAATATTTTTAGGGGATATAATTCTGCATCCTCTGGGACTTCTGCAGCATGTTGCCACTGTCCCACAGCCCTGATGGAAAAAGGCTGATTCCCTGTTCATAAGAGCCAGTATGTCCAACAACCTCAGCATCTCAATGGGGAGGGCAAAATTCAGGTGTGCTCTTCCTGCCTTGGGGTGCTTTGAGCAGGAAAATCCAGGCATATATGCCAATAGAAGAAATCCGAGACTATTTGCATATAGAACTTAAAGACTATGTCTTGAAGGACCATTTCCTTCTTAACCAGGTGGGTTTTACATCTGTGATAGCAGCGGAAGATTTATAGAGGAATTGGTCAAAATCCCTTATTGCTTACCTTAATAGATTGATCTCAAGGACTTGCCTTTTTTCGGAGCAGTAATTTCTCCTTGAACCCATAACAATTGGTAATTGCGCTCTGGGAGCAATCATTTTAAACACTTACCAAGGCTCAAAATTAAACCCCATTGAAGAGCTAATAATCTCCCCTTGTGACACCATCTGTGTTGATCAGTCATGTCTGTAGTTGAGAGGAAATTTGCAGGATAGAGCCGGATGGTGCTCCTTCCAGCACAGCCGGGAGCCTCCACAAAGTTTCTGGCAGCCCCTGGGATCCTGAGTTGGTGAATTGAAAACGAAGTTACTGTGGTTGGCAAGGGATCAAAACCGAGTTTAAAGAGCAGAAGCATTGTGGACCTGATGTTTTACAACGAGCTGCCAGGGCCATGTTAATTGGGTGCCCAGCAGTGCCTGAATGATTTCCAGGCTGGTGCTGGATTGTAAAGAGGTTCCCCACTCCATTAATCAAGTGTACAGATTATCCTTGGAAGTGTTGTATAAAATAGGTGTAGTACAAGGCAGAATGCAAAGTGAGGGATCGTGGTAGTATTAGACAAGGAGCAAAGTGCTAGTGTTGAGGTACCACAGTGCCAAATGGCATTTTCTCCCAGTGAAAGAGGATGTAGGGGGAAATGTGCACCAGGTTGGATCTTCTGCGGTCGTGTGCTATTTAAGAGGCCCTGCCTTGCTCTGGAAATAGTGTGCAAGAGGTTTCAAATGTTCCCTCTCTAAATAGAACCATCTCATTTGAGCCTGGTGGGGTTTGCTGTACAAAAAAACTGTGGGCTATTTGCAGTGTGGGTTTTGGTCCACAGCTGTGGGTCTGCTGTTTGCCATGTGCTTCTGATGCCCATCACCACCTTCTTCTGCACTTCCTTCAGGGAAAGGCACCCTGTGTGAGGAAGTGTGTTTTACTCCTGTAGAACTGCGGGAGATATCAACAGCAGAGAGGGTGGAGGTGGATGGATCATGTTGTAGATGAATTCAGCAAAAGGTTCTTAGAGGCTCTGCAAGGCATGGAAGTCATCTGATTTGCCCTAAGGCTAGTTCTCCTTAGGGCAAAGAGTGTGGCTGCTGTTATTTGGATCAGTGCAGAGCTACCTTTTGCCAAGCCTGTAGAGCTGTCTGTCTTTCTTTGGGCTAGAGCTGACTCTTCTGCTTCAGAAGTTGGAATAGTTTAGGGACCCTGGTTTTGTAAACCCAGAAATGAGCTATAATGGGATCAATGCTGGCATCACTTTGAGTGTATATATAGGTGCTGGACAACCAACAGTGTCATCATGGCCTGAAGGAAGGTAAAATGTATGCTGCCTGCATCAAAAAGGGAAGCAGTAACAGTGTGTGGGCTTGGCATTCCCTAATCCAGACCCTGCCGTACCTATCCTGGTTGGCAGTGCACGCGGAACCAGTCATGTTGTAGAAGTGATTGTGTTTTCAGTTAGATGGAAGAAGTTTGATGTAGACCAGGTGTAAATGAGCAGGGAAACTGCTGTGAATGAGTGAAGGTCATGCTTCCCCTTCATCCCCTGCCCATGGCAGGATCCCACCTCTCTCCACCTTACTTTTACCTCCCTGCTGTATTGATGTCTTGTGAATTTTCTCCAATCACAGTGTTTTAAGACCCACCCTGTTCTGTTCATCCAGGCAGCTACTGCAGGTCCACAGCATCCTCCTACCTGGTAACTGTGACTGCCTGACACGTAGCCCTCCTATCACCCTCCTCCCTCTATATAGAATACAGTCCCTGAGGTAACCTCCCTGAACCACTGCTGAGATCGCATCACCTTGGTTTTGAGTCCTTCCCCTGCCACCAGCACCTTGAAACACATGTTTTTTACTCTATCACAAACCTTCCCTCCTCTCTCTTGTTCCACTTGATCCTGCTCACCAGACGTGCATGCAGATGCTTTCCCTCCACTGCTGTGGCTCCACCAGCACACACTTCTGTTCCACAGCTTAATTTTATATAGACTGAAGCTTTCTCTTCATGGTAATTGTCCAGATCATCCCAGGTCTGCTCTCCCACTCCTGTAGGAACAGGGTGTCCTTTGGGCTGGGAGGAATGTGCCTTTCACTGAGATGTCTGTCTGTATTCCTGGTCTTTCAGAGGAGTTCCGAGGGGTCACCATCGTGGAGCTGATTAAGAAGGAAGGAAGCACTCTGGGGTTGACCATTTCAGGTGGCACAGACAAAGATGGAAAGCCAAGAGTCTCCAACCTGAGGCCAGGGGGACTGGCTGCAAGGTGAGAAATGGAAATGGGGTGCAGAGAGCACAGTAAAACTGGAGTGGGAAAGTTGCATGTTCTAATTATGGAGCGAATATAGTTATAATTAACGTAGCTGGCACCCAAGTCCCTTTTTTCAAGTGGCCCAGAATGCAAAGTTGTTGCTTCAGCAAGTCGAACATCTTCTATTTTGAGTTCTTTCCCATGCTCTGTGTGATTATGCTCTGAAATTCTGTGTAGGGATATTTGGGATTCTGTGAAATTAGGCAGCTTTGTCAGGAGGACTGCATGGTACAATGCGTCTTGATCAAGCTAAGCGGTTTAATATTGTATCTGTTCTGAATACTGAGTGGGTAAGTAACGCTGGCTCAAAAAGGAATGGGAGAAGAAACCTCCAAGAAGCAGAGAAAGGGAAGGTGTAATTGAACAACTCTACAGAAAACAGGCAAAAGGAAAGATGTTTCCTTTTTCCCTTGTTGGACTTTTTGTTCAGAAAGCTCTTGGTGTGCTTCTGTTTGATTGATTGCTCTGCATGAATGGGAACTGAGCAATAAAAAGAGAGGTTGTAAAGACATAGACTGCGATTGTTGCTTTATGTACAGATCTGAGCACTTGCCAGCAGGAAAGATCGATGCCTTCCATTTTAGTGCTTCCCTCTGAGAGCAAGCACGTGCAATCGAGATGAACCCAGCATTGGTGGCTTGATCGGAAAGTCCTCCGTTTACCACAGGTTTGCCAGGAGCATCCAGGCTGAGCGTCGCAGAGACTTTGTGCTACAACTGCTTTTGTTTTCCTCTTGCTTTCCTTGCAGAAGTGACCAGCTGAATGTTGGGGATTACATCAAGTCAGTGAATGGCATTAACCTGACCAAGCTGCGGCACGACGAGATCATCAGCCTGCTGAAGAACGTGGGTGAAAGGGTAGTGCTGGAAGTAGAGTATGAGCTTCCGCCAGCTGGTGGGTGCCTCTCTCATGACACTACTCTTCTCTTGGCTGCTTTTTGTCCCGGGGTGCTATGGACTTGCTCGCCCATTAACCATCATGGACTAGGCAGTGTCCAGGGGCGTTTTGATGTTGTGCCTTCATCTGCTCGCAGCGCTGCTCTGGATGCTGCAGAGCTGTGTGCAGTCGGAGCAGAGCCTTTTTTCCAGCCCAGTGGGTGCCTGTTCATGCACACTGGCAGGAGATGGCTGATTAGGTCTGTCTTGCCTCAGAGTGACTCGGTAGCACAGGCCAATCTGCCTCCTGATGCTGCTTCAGCTTGTCTTTCTTCTTCCCTTTTGGAGCGTGGCTACAGGAGGTTTTATTCACTCTTAAGCATGTATTGCCAGATCCTCTTTTCTGAACAGCGGCAAGTGCTGTTATTCCTCAGGATGCTTTGAAACGATGTGTTTTCAGAAGGGAAGCTGAAACAATCTGTTTTCCAGTTAAGGGCCCCTAGCTCACAGGGCTTGCATCTTGATGTGGGAGACTATGTGTGCTTGCCTTCGTTTGTTCTGATTAAAACAAATTCCTCGATACAGTTTGTCATCACAGTCTTTCCATTGTGACAATGATCTCATCCCCTGTTATTACTCATTCAGTTCCCCAGATCAATCAGAGGATGATTGGGCAGAAGAAATAGAACTACTGAAAATAAGATGACAGGAAAACCAAAACTGATGAAATCTGACATTTTGCCCCAGATAGGAAGCTAACTTACACTTCATATCTTCGCTATAACTCTTTCCTTCACACAGAAAGTATTGAATATATAAGTGACCATATAAATTCCAAAGAAGAAAGGAATATAATCTGATTTAGCTGAATCTCCATCACCCCCTCTCTGCTGCTCTGTTTCGTAGCTTTTGTGTATACAACCCTGGTAAAACAAACTGTGCCTCAGGTTTTCCATGGCCTTGTTCTCACTAGAGATGGCAACTCTTAACCTTTCTCCTTAGCTGTGAGCCTATCAGGCACCTGATAAGCTATAGTTACCAGCTGAGGAGCAGTGCCAATACCACATGGCTCAATCAATAGCAGAGGTACAAAGTCTTCCTACCTCTGAACAAGCAGGAAGAGCACACTGAAAAGGTGACTTCTCTCCCATGAGATTATTGATGCTGTTTATGACTAATCCGTACAAAGAAGCACTGCGAAATAGAGGGAATTGTCCATTATTGCCTTGTAGGCTTTTACCTGCAGTGAGTTCGTTGTTGCTATGTGTACTCCTCTCTTTCTCTCTTTCCCTGGGCAAAGAGTAGAAGTATAGTGCAATTCAATAGGTTGTGCTTGTGTGATTTCCTGCTCTGGAGGAGACTTTGCAAGTCCATGTCTAGTTTTCAGGCCACTGTGTCATATCATCTCTTCCATAAATAAACCAAGCTCTGCATTAACACCAGCTTAGGTTTCCCTGCTCGCCGCTAATCTTACAAAAGGCTGCTGTGGAACGTCACGCTTGGATGCTTTAGAACAGAAATTAGATGGTTTCTGAACTCCCTGTGGATGCTTTGTACCCTTTTCTGGGTGTGTGAGTGTTACCTTGTAGCTGGGAGCCTTCCTGTGCCCTGAGCTTTTCCCTTCTGGAGTGTTTCAGGGCTGTCCCTGTCATCAGTCTGCAGACAGCAGCAGCTGGGGGACTGTGTTGTGGGGGTTTATTTGGCCTTGCCTATGCTTCCCAAGGCTGCAAGCCTGCGAGGCAGTAACACGTGTCTACTGGATGTCTTTTGGGTTAGTTTAACCCTAACTTGGGTGCAGGTTGCAAGCGTGCAGGACTGCTTCAAACCCCCCCTTCCTGAGCCAGAGGGAATGCCAGTGTGGATGTGCCTAAGGAAGCCTTCAGTGCCATCTTGCCAGGTTGAAGTCAAGCTCTTAGTGCTCTTTAATGGTTATCCCTGTGGCCATTCAGTGCAGTTGCTTTGAAGATTAAGAATTGATCTTTTCGGAGGGGACAATGCTGAAACGCCACGTGCAGGATGGGAAAGATGGGGAAATTGTGCCACGTTCACTGCAGTAGTTCAATAAATCATTAAATAGCAGGGGGTGGCAAGGGATGGGACCAGTTTCTTTCTTTCTCTCTTTACTTTTGTACTTTAAATAGCACTGTGTATTTAACATAAAATGACTGAATTGCCCCTAGGATCAGTTTAAAGGATTCACTTAATCTTTTTTTTTTTAAAGTCAAAATATAAGAAGTAAGGAAAAAAAAAAAACTAACCTTTTGCACTGAGGATTTGGGATTTTCATTTTCTTTAAGGTCAGCTGGTGACTGGATTCTTTACGCTGCTGCTGGTCTTTTAAACAAGTTCCCATCTGCAGCAGAAGCTTCTGGCTTTTGAGTAATGCCAAGTGCATTAAAGCCAGTTGATAAATGAGAAGGTTTTATTTGAATGTCATAGAGTATAACCAAGACAAATTTGAGGGGAGATGCACAACACAGAGCTGGCGAAATCATCCTGGAACACAATGGTTGTATCTGATGGAGGCTCACAGCTCTGGGTTGGGCACTCTGCCTCTAAACAGGGAATGTACAATATGGGTATTGGGCTGGACTTCTATTTCAGTGCTGTTTGGATGAATAATGGTATTTTACAGGGTGGCATGAAAAAGGTTTATCTGGGGGTAACTGGGTCATCTTCTTTTCCTTTAGTGCCAGAGAGCAGCGCTGGCATCATTCCCAAAACCATCGAGGTGTCTCTCTACAAGGAAGGCAACAGCTTTGGCTTCGTGCTGAGAGGTTGGTAGTTTCTGCAATGAAAAACAGAGGGGACAAGCACTGAAGCAGGAGCAGAAATATAGGAGGGTGAATATCGTAAACCTTAGCTAAGAAGTGAAAGTGTGTCCTGGGCAGCATCCCACACAGCCATCAGGGACTGTGGCTGCCTAATCCAGGGCGGTCATTTTGCTTTCAGGCTGTGTCAGCTGTTATGTGATAAATGTCTCAGCACTCTCATTCAGACTTTTGAACCCCCAGTGACTTATGGCTTCCCTGTTTCATTACAGGGGGAGCCCATGAAGACTGGCACAAATCCAGACCACTGGTGCTCACCTACGTGAGGCCGGGTGGTCCAGCAGACAGGTAATGCTCGTGTCGCACTTCCAACATCTGCTTTCAGCAGACAGACCAGCTCGTGTGGATGTGTGTCCTGCTGGTCCTCCTTGCTGTTGCCTCTGCAAGGCTTCTCGTGCTGGTGATGTGGAATGACATGGGTGCTGTGGGACCTGTGATGTGCAGGGAGGATGGATCTGGTGCTCATAGGCTGATCCATGTGTAGATAGTAGGGTTATAGACAGAAAATCCTCTTCCAAAGGCAGCCATTGCATTAACCCTGTGCAGATGAATAGCTGATGCTGTGTTGAAGAGCAGGAGGCTTCTATCTATTCTCCTGCTGCTAATTTAGTATGATGGAGCTGGTACTATAAAAGAACCAAAACTATATATGTTTGTGTGTGTATCTATACACATGCGTATACACACACACAAATATACATTAAATATATATTATATATAGGTATAGAAATGATATCTAAATACAAATAAATATATTTATACAGAAAAAAATGCTTTTTATCATGGCTTTCTACAGGGAAGGGTCCTTGAAAATTGGGGACAGGCTGCTGAGTGTGGATGGGATCCCTCTGCACAGCATGACCCACGCTGACGCCCTCAACATCCTGCGCCAGTGCAGTCAGGAGGCTCTCTTCCAGATTGAGTATGATGTGACCATCATGGGTAAGGCCAAGATGATTGTGGTGGCATTTGCTGTGACTGCCTGGGAAGTATGTGGGATTAGACACAGTAACCGGGATACTTGGTTTCAGTGGAAAGATTGCTGAGCAATGTGCTGCCAATATGGGTGTGTAGGGGATGAAGTTCAAAGCTGGCTTAGCTGGATGCATTTGTGTCTTATGGGAATGATGACTGGTTTTAGAAGAGGGGGGAAAGAGGGATTTTCTAACGTAGGCAAAGATGGAATAGGAGAAATTGGAGTTAAAAGGGGCTGGAGTGCTGCGCCAGCACTGCAAGTACCGTTATTAAATGAGAGCATCAGAGTGAGCTGCAAGCAGACAGAGAGCTGATGCAGCTGGAGTTTGTTCTGAATTGTAACCCTGCTTGATTCTGGAGTTATTCCCTTTCTTAGAAGCATTGGTTCGGATCTGCTTCAGAAACAAATGAGGGGTGATCAACTGATGACCTCAAATGAGGCAGAATTCACTGCAGAGGATGAGTTGTGTTCTACAAGTGTAGATATGAACCAAGACATGTTCTACACTGTCGATACGAAGTTTGAGGGCTTGGTGGGTGTTTTCTTCATTTGATTTTTAGTTTCAAGCCCTGGGAAAGGGTTTATTATTAGCTACTGTAAAGTCATTTGGAGCTGGCTTTGTGACACGCAGCTGTCGCTACAGCGACTGTCATTAGTGAGGTTGAGGTTAAGGTTACCACAGAGTCTGAAGCTGTGCTGGTTCTGGGAGCTCATTGAGCCGTGCATTAGATTTGATGTTGCATGTATGTCTCCAAAGGGGTTTCTGCCTCCACTGGAGCCACAAGCTGGGCCAGGTTGGGGTCTTTTCTGCAGGTCTCACAAACCAGTGCAGCATATCTAAGCCTAGGATCCAATGAGGGGTAGGAGTCTGTGGTAGCAGGTTGTTTCCTGATTCATCAGTGAGGAGGGAAATACAAAGGATCTGCAGCTGAGATTTGTGTTGGAAGGGACCTTAAAGCTCCTCCAGCTCCAACCCCTGCCATGAACAGGGACACCTTCCCCTAGAGCAGGGTGCTCCAAGCCCTGTGTCCAACCTGGCCTTGAACACTGCAGGGATGGGGCACAGCTTCTCTGGGCACCCTGTGCCAGCGCCTCAGCACCCTCACAGGGAAGAGCTTCTGCCTAAGAGCTCATCTCAGTCTCCCCTCTGGCAGATTAAAGCCATCGCCCTTGTCCTGTTCCAGTAGGTCCTCGTCCAAAGCTTCTCTCCAGCTTCCCTCTTTGCCCCTTTAGGCAATGGAAGTTGCTCTAGTGTCTCCCAGAGCATTCTGTTCTCCAGGCTCCCTTTCTATATGATAGTGATAGTAGTAACAGTGCAGTGGTTGGTAAGGAATGTCTGTTCGTCTCCTTGCAGGCTGGCAGCCCTGCCTGTGAAGGGAGTAGGCAGATTTAAAGAGGGATTTTGCACAGAGATTTCAAGTCTGAACAGCAGCGAACAGTGGTGCATGGGAAATGAGAGCCTTTTCTGGTTCTGTTGTTTGTGTGGTCCCCTGGTGCCTGCGTTGCAGAAAGTTGACTGTTTTAAAACTTAACTTGGAGCAAAAAAAGGCATGAAGGTGTCTTGGTGTTCCAGAGTGACTCTGCCACCTAAAACTGTTAGGGTAGAGTGAACACAGTGATGGCAGGGCTTCGTGCAGTGATTCTCCATCTTGTGTTGCTATACAGTGAACAGATACTTCCCAAGATGTAAAACCAGTCCCTTTCCTAGAGAATTTCTGCAGAGAAAGTGCTCTCTGACGCTGTAAGGCAAGGTGATGCAGGATGTGTAGCTTAAAACAATCTCTGCAGACTGTTTAGCCAGGCAACAGCTAATAACTGCAATGGGAGATGAGCATACCATCCCCAAATCACAACTGTTACAGACATTCTCTTTACCAGCTACAGGAAGATGATGAGGGAAGGGAAGTGCCAGTGTTGGAAGTAGTGGGAGGGAAAGGGGTCTTCTGGACCCTGTCTAACTACCCACTAAACCAGTATGCATTGACAGTTGTGCCTCTGTTTCCCAATCTGTATCATGGTACCCTCCTCCTCTGGGAAGCACAGTTCATTGCTTGCAAATCACTTTCAAACCCTTCCATGAAGACCTGCACAGCCATGGGCATAGGCACATGCAGTTTTTCTGTTCCTTGGTAACAACACCCCAGAGGAATGATGCAAGTGGCTGTATCCACATTAAACTTGATGTCATTGGCCTCAGTGATGCTTGTTCTGCAACAGTGTGGTTTCTGGCCACCATTGCCCTCTGAGCAGAATCTGAGATGAATATCTCATGAACCCTGAGCCTTCAGAACAACTTCTCAGACTCTCTTGGCTCGCAAGAAAGGAACTTGCTTTGAGTAAGGTGAGATTTGCTGTCAAACACTGGAGAGCCAGGGATGGCTTTTCCATAGGTGCTGGGTGAGTTGCAGCCATGTGAGAGTGCAGAAACACTTCATAGTGCCAAAGCAGCAATGCCAGTTGAGTCTCTACAGTAAGGTTATTGCATGGCCTGCACTGACCTGTCAGTGTATCTTTTTGAATTAGCTTGAGTGTAATACCCCCATGTTAATCATGCCTCACAAATACTGCTAAATTGCAGACTCTTGACCTTTGATTTGAGCCAAATCATTCCCTAGAATAATTAATAGAGGCTTGGCTTGGTATTTCCTCAACAAATGCCTCTATAAAATAGATTTGGAGCATTGATAAAATGCTACGGGAGATGAGAATTAAAAGGGGTAGAGAGGGGTGATCTGTGCTGTGTGCAGTGGGAGGAGGAACTGGGCTGGAGGCAAGACTACAGTGATTTCCTACAGTCTTATTGGTACCCTACATTCTGGCATAGACCCAAAGCTCCCTCTTCTCACCATCATGCTGAGACCTCCCTGGGAATCACTTGGCAAAGCCAGTAAGGTTGGAAGCTGTGTGAAACTGAGAGCAGTAGGGATTTCCTTTGCAAAGGGAGGTCTATTGCTCAAGCAAGCTTTTGTTTTCATTCCTTCAGCTGGAGGGACGTTAAGCCTGTGTCCCTCCTCAGAGGATATGTGCTGGATGCACATAGGCTGCAAAACCAGCACATAGTTGGTGTTTACTGATGGAAGAGATCCTTGGTCTCTTAGTGCACCTTCTGCAGGCTTTAAGTGGCTGCTTTGTGCGTCTTTTGATTGAACTGGGACTGCTTTTTGCCAGGGCCTCCAGACCTCTCCAGTGGTCTGTTTCAGCAGGGAATAAACAGTGTTCTATTTGAAGGCTACATAGCCTTTAACATTGCTCACTCTTCCTCCGCTTGGAAAAAGGGCACTGTGAGTAGACCAGAGCCTGAGCATCCCCTGCCTTATCCCATGGGGAGATTTCCAAAGGTGTTTTCTGTCTCCATAGACTCAGCCTCTCCAACAAATCTCAGGAAAGACCCCACTGCAGCTTGGCTTCTGAGATCTGCAGTAATGCTTCCATTTCTCAGAGAGCAGGAATGAGCCATGCATCAAGTTTTGGAGCCAATAGCATCAGCATTTTTAGTGGAGCATAGCTCTGGAAGGGAAAAGCTTTACTATGAATAATTAAGGGCTGAGGAGGCATCAGGCTTTCAGAGGGCTCTGCTGGCTTTCCTGCAAAGTGGATGGCTGGGTTTTCAGGAAATGATTTGGTGAGGGGGTCAAAACTGTGCATAGGGTACTGGTTGTGGGATGTCTGGTGTTGATAACATGTTTGTGAATCCATCCTCTTTATGATGGTTTTAGGTAATGTGGAAGCAAATGTGTAGCAGAGGTGGAGGGAATTTCTGTCTAATGAGCCAGAGACACAGGCTTTCTTTTTCCTCCCCCTTCCCCAGAAGAGATGAATAGGTGTTGTGCAGGCTTATGCTAACAGGAGCAATTTCGTAGGAGCTTCATAGTTTTGCTTTCAGCACCTATTTAAGCTTATTGCAGAAGTGCATCTTTGAAAGATGAGTTACCCCTGTATTGTCTGATGGGAAGAGGAGGCTTTTGTAAGCATGCAGGTATGTAGTGCTGTGTCTCTGCTCCCACTGTCGCACCAGAGGAGCTGGCATGAGGAGTTGCAGTGATGTTTCGAAGCTGGTGCTGAAGCACAGAGGAGCTGACTGGCTCGTGTGCTGGTCTTCAGCAAACAAGACTTCTGAGTACTTCAGAAAGTGTGATCTTGTTTCTTTCTTGTTTGCTGGGGAGGAAGCTTAGAACAGTGATGTCCTTCTGATCTTCCTTTTTTGTGCTTTTAATACTGTTGATGTGACTGCTGCCTTTGAGCAGTCTCTTCCTTGATCTTGCTATTTAACCCCAAGAAAGCAGGCAGGGGGGATTGTTTTCATGAGTGAATTGTTGTACTGTGTCTTCATTATCATATATATTCTATGCAGAATCAGTTTTGCTTCTCAAATTTACTTCTTTAAGTAGTTTGCATCTCTGTTATGACATGACAGACTACAGGATGTCCAAACTACAGGGTCACTGATGATATACATGGCAAGTCAGCACTGTTGGCCAACCCCTTGCTTTTAGGAATGGGAAAGGCTGTATGAAAAGTGTCTTCAGATGCTCTCTTGTTTTACAGACACTGTAGCAAATGCTTCAGGTCCTTTGCTAGTTGAAATAGCAAAGAGTCCGGGGTCTACACTGGGAATCACACTGACAACAACCATGCACCGGAACAAGCAGGTCATTGTCATCGACAAGATCAAGCCTGCCAGCGTGGTGGACAGGTACAGATCTGAACATGCTGCTCCTAGCTCTGCTTTTCCATTTTCTGCTGCTTTTTTGTTCCCTTGTTACTTACATACCGTTCTTTGCTGCCTCTCCTTACAATGCCCGTGTCCACATGCTCTTAGCACTAAAAATACATCACCCAACAGCAGTGGACGCTCCTCAGTGGGCATGGATGTAACTCAGTGCATGTGAAAGCTGAGCTCTGATTTAAAGACCTCGGGTCTGACTGCCCTGGAGATGTGCAATGGCAAAAGTCTATTCTGGAAACTTCTGGCTGGAGCCTTTTCCTGATGGACAAGTCAGCTAGTCAACCTTCGCATGGAGAAACAGGATCACAAACTGTTATGCAGCCCTAGCTGTGGTTAGTCATATTGCTAAGCTGAACTCTTGGCTTGTAGGAGTTAACTATGCTGCTGCACAAGCTCATTAACTGAGTGGGCAGTGTTAAATGCTTAAAGGTCTTTCTTTCCCAAGCCACCCTCAGCACTGACTCAAGCATGAACCATCTTAGTTGATATCTTGGGCAGTGCTCAAACCTAAGTTTCTAATTGGAAGTAAGAAAAAGAGAGATGAAAGGAAATCACAGGAATTCACACCGTAATTCACAGTTGAATTTTGCACGTGTCTGTTCCCAAGTGTAAGGACATGGATTTTGGCCGTGTTTATAATTACCTCTCTTGGTGTTTCCTTTGCAGATGTGGCGCGTTGCATGTTGGTGACCATATTCTCTCCATTGATGGCACGAGCACAGAACACTGCTCCTTATTAGAGGCAACTCAGCTTTTAGCTGCCACTTCAGAAAACGTGAAGCTGGAGATATTACCTGTTCACCAAAGCAGGCTGCCTTTGAAACCCCCTGAAACAGGTGAATCCTCTCTGCAAACGCTGTTGGTCGCCCTCAAAACTCACTTGAGGTCTCTACTGGGGTTCTTGCTGCTTTTGAATGCTGGCAACAGACTCCAGAGACATCTGTGGAGGGGAAAGAAAATGAAGTTTTGATGAAATGCGTGTGATTAGATGATGTTCTTCAAGGATGTGAATAGGAAAAGAAGGTAACATCTGTGCTTGAATGGGGAAATTGGAGTTGGGAATCCCACAGTTTCACAGTGCTGAGTGCTGTGCAAACTGCTTCCTTAGTATCTCAGATAAGAGACTTTAATGGAGAGGGGGGAAAAAAACAACCTTGGTGCTGGCAAATGTATTTCCAAGCTGAGATTTCATTTGCTGATGCTTGGTGAGGCTTTGTAAAAGACATGTCAGTAGCTAGGCAGGGTCCTGCTGGACTTCCACAGGGAACTTAAGCTGCAGCCCTCTTCCAAACCAGCCTGTTGTGAGTGTCAGCTATGTCTGATCAGCCAGGAATAGGGTGAGTGCATCTGTAACTGCCCCTTTTGCAACCATTGTCAGTCATTTGTGTCTCAGGACGATGTGTTTTAATGATACTTTGCACAGTGGCCGTGGGCACAACTCTTCTCTCCATTCACTTGGGCAGTTTGGGGTGAGGAGGAAAATATCTGTGTTGTCTTCTTTAACGTGAAGCAGTGAAACATAAAATCCGATAACATTTCCATGTCTAGAAAGAAACCTCTTGCATGTCCAGTGCGATTTGTGCAGAATTAAAGCAGTTTAACAAGGGGGGTGGATGACTTGACCTTTGTGCCCAATTAAAAATGGGAAGCTATGATCCTTTTTCAGTGTCTGTTAAAATGAACTATTCTCCTCCTTCCATTAGTGCCCTGGTCCTAAGCTTCATTCAAAATACATTAACTCGGCAGCAGCTCAGGAGAAGAAGGATCTGTGAAAGGACAGCTTGGTGTCTTCAGGACCTTTTTACCCAAACCTCCGTATGGCAGATCAGTTTGCTGGGACAGAAATGCAGAACATAAACTTGGGACAAGAGCTGCAGCACATGAATAGGAAGAAAAAGGCATATAGTGTCTGTTTTCACTTTAGATTGTTGGGGATCGCAGGGAAGGATGCTGTTCATCCATGTGGCTCTTGGGAGACAGAGGTGTGTGGTTGGAGACCACTGCTTGTGCTTGAGCCTTCAGCAGTGCTGATGGAGATGGTTAAGGACATGAAGGAGAGCACTTAGGGCAAGAGGACCAGCTCCCAGAGCAGTGCTCCTCAGTGGTGTGAGCAGCTGAGGAACTGCACCAAAGCTGTGTTTGGACCTGGGATAGATGCTGCCTTCTGCTCATGATGCTGAGTGCCAGCTCCACAGGCTGCTTGCTTGGGGTTGAGGGAAACAAGCAGGGGCAGTAAGGAAAAATGGGCCATGCAAAAGCAAACTGTCACAATTGCCAAGAGAGTGAAGCCTGGGGGAAGCAGCTGAGGAGACTGTGCAGACCCTGTTGAGCACTTGCAGGGCAGTTCTGCCTTTCCAGTGTGTGCCTGTATGGGGCTGGGCACTGCATTTTTCAATAGCAGCTTCTCGTGCAGTCAAAATCCGGTTATTGAGGAGGTGCAGAGGGAGCCAGAGCTGCAGCAGCCATGCAAGAATACAGCCTGGTGCTGAAGCAGGGGATTTGTCAAACGGGAGTTTGCTTTCGATGTGGCTCTGGGGGTATTTGGAGAGTCTGGGGGAGGATTATGCCCTGCTCCCAAGATCAATAGGAGCAGATGGTGCCCAGGAGCGGTGCTGGGATGGATGGGTTTCCTCAGGCAAGGATGATGTGTGAAAGCTGAGGGAAAGCTGATGGAGGTTTTTATCACAGACATGTCCAACATCTCTTCTCTTCCCCAATGCGCTGACAGCTGAGTTTCAAAGGCGCTTTTCTTTCTGTTGTCAGATATGTGTTAAGAATGTAGAGACAAATGGGAGAGCTTTAATTACTATAAATGGATTAAATTATTTTGTATATATGCCCATAAGCTCTGTCCCTCATGTTCAAAGTGTTTAATTTTATTAAGCACTTCCCTTTTTGTCTCAATATAGCTACACGTATTAGTTTGATTTTTGTTTTTAAAAGCTGCCTGGCTCTGAATTTACTTTTGAATCCACAAATAAAAGCCCCAGAGCTGGAAGTGTATTTTTCAGGAGCTTGATAGACTAAGTGCTAGACTCATTGGATGTTTAACAAACTAAATATAAGCACTATATTGGTTGGCAAACCTGACCTAAATGGTTTGATGCTTGTGATGCACTCACACAGAATGGATTTCCGCTGTTAAAGGCACTTACAGATGACCTTTAGATGAGGTCTGTGGGTGGACTCACTCAATAAACTAAGGTTTGTGCCCTTAGGCAGCTCGGGAAGTGCCAGTGCTGGTGGCATTTGTGCCTGCTTGGAGAACACAATGTGTGGAGGAGGGCTTATCCTGGGGATGGTGGTGTCAGTGCACGTGGTTGCAAGGTTAAGAGCTCTGGGGTAACTCGTGGCTGCAGTGATGCTCTGCAGCGGGATGCCGTTCATGCTTAGCTGAGTAAAACAGATGCTCACAACCTTGCTCGTTAGCCAGCAATTCCTCTTGGAAGAAAATAGATGCAGACAGTATGGTGCTGAGATTCAGGAGAGAAACCCCAGTGCTGTTGTATGAGGAAGGACCAAACTGACCCTGGGCTAAAGGAGAGAACAGAAACGGGATCTGTGCCACTGTGAGGCACTTCAGAGGAGACCTGTGGCATCTTGACTTGATGTTGCAAAGCCACAGTTCCTGGGACAAGGGATTTCCAGGTGATGGCTGTCATGCTGCAGCAGATTTCTGCCAGCATGTGCTGGGCTGGGGTTAGGTTTGAAGTTAAAGCAGCTGTGTGCCCTGGAACAGTCTGCCATGTTGGTGCCATGTTTTAATTGAAGAGATACCACACTCTTGGCATCTTTTCCTGTGTCGATGACCCTCTGTAATTGCCTTAAGCAGCAGTGATAAAGCCCCTTTTGTTCTGGTGAGCTTGAGGCAGCCCTCTGCTATTCCTGTTTCATCCATATGTGCATCCCCAGCCAAGAGCAGCCCCTAAACAACCAAACACTGAAACTAAGCAAAGCATTGCTTGGCATGTGTGGAAGGTGTTGAGTCTTCTCCCAGGGAGGGCAGCAAGGTGGGAAACAGCACAAGGAGATTTCCCTGGTGCTGTCAGGTAACACTGATAGGCCCCTATGGGAAACCTGTGGCTGGATGGAGCTTCTGCATGTCACACAGCAGACTGCAGACAGTAATGACATCTGTGTGCTCTCAGCATGGCTGAGTGAGGCCATTGGCTCGGGATGCAGGGTTTTTTATGGGGAAGCAGTGGATTTCTGCCACTTTGCATCAAGTGTCATGAGGTTACGTATGGAAGCATTTTTGCTGTTGCTGTTTGATGCACTCTGATATGTTCAGAGAAAATAGGAGGTTCTCTTCTACAACCTCCCGGCTTATTCTTCTTACCTTTCCTTTCTCTCACTTTTCCTCCCTGCCCATGGCGATTTCTGCTCTCCTGGGTGCCATCAGTCAAGGTGCAGAAGAGTGACCACCACCACTGCTGGGATCCCTGTGTCAACTACTGTCACACGCACCACCCTGGGCACTGCAAGACACCCACTTGGACCCAGACAGCAGGACAGGATTACTGCAAATGTAACCTCAGTGCATGGCATTGCCCCCATCCCTGCATGCGTTCATTCATGTTGTGCCCCTCCGTTTCCTTAATACTCAGCTCCATAACCTGTCTTGTCACTTGTTTCCTTCTCAGACACCTGGATCTGTTTCCATAGGTCCAGTTCTGACGTACAAAATCAGTATCTGCAGCCCAGCACAGACCTGGTAACTGCAACCAGGGCAGGGTGCTGGGCAGACCCATGCTCCCATCCTCTAACCCCACATCCCAGTGCTTGATTTCATATAGCAAAAAGAGTGGGATAAGGAAGGCATCTTTAGTGACACGTGGGAATGTGATATGACAACACACCCAGCTCAGCCCCAGTGCTACATAGCAAGTTAGCAACAGGATTTTGACTGCTTCATCATCTGTAAACCCACCTCCTGCGGGATGCAGGCTCTGTGCAGCCCTAAGTTTTTGTATTATGGCAACAAGATAGGGAGGAGGAAAACATCGCACTGTGTCTGAACTGTGGGAAGCAAGCAGGGCAGCCCACTGGCCCAGCAGCTCAAGTTCAAGCTGTAGTTTCTCTTTGTATGCATTTAAAGCTCCTTAGCACCATTGTGCCAACCTGCTGTTGGCTGCCCTGCATCTGTGATGCATTTCTCACCTGATGGCCTGGATGTTGCAGTGACAGGCAGCCCAGTCACTGGGGTCACTGCACACCAAAAAGCAATGTCCATTTGGGGTCCAAGCCCACCCTCAGAGCTCTCAGGTCTTCACCTTGTCTTGAGCCCTGGAGCTATGAAGGAGGAGATGGTCTGTACCCTATAGGTGCTTGATGAACTCTGAGGTGTACCCAGTGCTGCACCTCTTAGTGCATGCCCTTAACACGCTCTGTATTTCCCCAGCTCTAGTGGCTGCCAACTTCTCGTCTCCCACCATGAACGCACAGGGCTTTCCGTGCCAGAACTCAAACACGCTACCTCGCAGCTCCCACCCCATGAGCCCCCGCACCACCATGCTGAGGAGGAGGCAGAAGAAGAAGGAGCACAAGAGCTCATGTAAGCGTGGTGGTGGGCTGGGTTGGATGGGGTGTGCATGCTTGCCTTGCTGTCCTTAGTGTTGACAATAGCCAGGCTATAACCGCAATCTCAGCGCTGTCAGTGCCTCCGTCATCCTCAGTCACCGTCTCCATCGCTGCCAGCCCAAGATCTGGGACCAGACCTGCTGCACTGACCATACCCTGACCTTCTGCCTCTCTCCCCCCTCTCAGTGTCACTGGCCTCCAGCACAGTGGGTCCTGGCGGGCAGATAGTCCACACGGAGACGACAGAGGTGGTGCTCAGGGGAGACCCTTTGAATGGCTTCGGACTTCAACTCCAGGGAGGCATCTTTGCTACTGAAACCCTGTCTTCCCCACCTCTCGTCCGTTTTATTGAGCCCGACAGCCCGGCAGAGAGGTTAGAGACCTTGCCCTTGGATGCTGATGGTGCTGCTGCTGAACATTTCATGGTTTGGTTTGTTTTCTCTCCTCAGAGGCTCATTTAGATATTTACTCTCATCCTTGTAATATCTCCCATTCTTCACTGGGCATGGTTTACTGTCACTGCCATTTCTGCACTCGTCGGCTGACCGCGGCCTCCCTCGCATCCCAGGTGAACGTCTTGGCACCAGGCTGCAGCTGTTCTGGGAGGAGGAGGAGGAAGGGAGCGTGTGTCTGTGTGAGAGTGCCATTCCCATTCCATATTGGGGTTCTTTTTTGCCTTTCTCTTGGAAAGATAAAGCTTTTGTCTTGGTGCAGAAAGGGGACAGATAGGTCCAACAAAGTACTTTCTGCCTGGTTTCATCGTAGTAGAGCGCAGCTATGTAAATTGTGGCCTTAAAGCCAAGGTTTTGAAGTGCAGAGGAGGGCTCTGGTTGAGGAGCAGGTAGGTGCTGCATTTAAGCACTCATGCTTTCAGCTTTAGGATGCTGGGAAAAGGGCAGAATGGAGGAGCAGCATTAACTGCTGCATGTCACTCCCTGTGATACTGGGAGCAATGACTCCTCCGAGGAGATCTCGGAGGGTCCCATCAGTGTGGGGTGATATTTGATGTCCCTAAGCCAGGCCTAGCTGGGGACACAGCTCATGAGGGAGTCGTATAGAAGGGAAGGTGTCTGCAAAAGGAAATGCAGGTTCTTGCTGTGCAGAGCAGCTTCTGCAGGCGGCTGATGCAGAGGCTGCTGTTTGTGTCTGTGGGAGGAGAGGGACAAAGGGCTGGCACACAACACTTGTCCTGAGTGATGCAGGTTAAGAGAGATTTCAGAGGCTTTTAATGCCTTTTTGTTTGTTTAAAAATGAAGGTGATGGCGTTGTTATCCTCAATTACCAGGATGAACCTGGCTCACATTGCAAAGCACCAGACTCCTTTTATGAAAACAAAGCCTGCTGTCCCAGGGGGCAAGGAAGATGTGCTGAAATCTGCCTGGCTTTGCTTTATCCTCATGCCAAGCCTGGAGCAAAAGCAGAGACTCGCAGTGCAATCTTGCTTGGCTCTAATGTGTCACACAGCCTGCTCACCCAGCAGGACTCATGCTCTCCTGGCTGCTTTCTGGTGCCAGGGAGCAATCCTCCCTGCGTTTGCAGCCTGCATTTGATTTGGGGATTAAATCACTGCAGTCTATTTCTTCCTCCCCTACACTGTGCTGCTCTTCCTAGCTGGCAGGAAAGCATTTTCCTCCCCACCTTGAAGTGCTAAGTGCTGTGAGTTTGCAGTGAGGTGGAAAAGGCAGTTTTCATTTCACTTTTTGTTCCTTACTCTTCTTGTTTGCTCCATCCTTTCTAGATACCTTATTCCTTGCCCTTGAGAGGTTCTGCTCTGCCTACAGCCCATTAGAGCTGTTTTTCTCCCCTGTACCAAGGGCTCTCAGCTGAGGCTGGGCTATGCCGTTGCAGTGCAGTTGTTGCTCTTTACAGAAGAGGGTGAGCAGTGGGGGCACAGGGATCAGGATTAACTACCAGGATTTGTCTTGCATGTTCACACACCCCTATGTAAGACATGTCAGTCTGAATGTGCTGTTGTACAAGTGCATGATCTGCAATAGCTTTGTCCATATCTGGCTTACCGTGGATGAGCTGTCTCTTGGGTATCTAGCAAGTTTGAGTAGTACTGCCAGGGAGGAGGACGGCATCACCCTCCTGTCAGGGAGGTTGAGCTGCCTCACATGTATTATCTACTTCATGGCAGGGAGTTTGTAGCCAAAGCTCTTGCCTTCCTGACTTGTGATTTGGTTTACAGCCAATAGCCTCTAATAGATCTCCTGCCCCACAAATGGTTTTGTTTCCTGGGTGCAAGATGAAGCCTTTGGGCTCTAAATGGGACAGTGATTCAGCCCCTGTTATCAGCAGGGAGGGTGGAATAGGAAGATGCCTGATGTCCCCTCTTTGTTGTCTTGGAACATGCGCTTTTTGTGTCCTTCTTTCCCCTGCTGTCATTGACAGGGAGGATATCTGGCTTCTCCATCCAGGTATCCAAAATCAATGCTTGCTGCTGAGTTACACGTTTTCTAGCTCTGCTCAGACACAGTTGTTTGATCATGGTGCTGCTGGCTTTTGAGCATGAATAGTTTGTGAAAGGAAGGTTTAGCAGCTGGGTGACAGCAAAGCTTTGATCTTTCAGGGCTGGGACCCACCCCACTCACCAGCATGCACACGCAGATGTGCATACACACACAGATGTGCACATCTGACCTATGCAGGCCAACTGGGACACATGTAAAAGAACGATGGATGGGTTTCTGCTGCTGGTGATGTGTGGCTGTGGTCACAGCTGCTGCTGCTCACCTCACAGCTGGAGGGACCCCACTGATACTGATGATGCTGAGCAAGATCTTCAGTGCATATCCTGCCCAAGGCTTGCATATGCACTGCCCTATGTCTAATTGCTCTGTTGCTGTCTTTGAGCCTGAGGAATGAGTTATGACAAAATGCAAATCTCTGCAACCCCCGGGAGACATTCCCATCATGGACTTCAATGCATCCATAAGGCTGTCTTCCACTCCAGGAAATGCCTATACTCCTGTTCTTTCTGATTTTAATGCACTCATTTTCTGATCTCAAAGCACTTTGTGAGCTCTGACCTTAGGCTGCACATCTCCAAGATAAATATCCTCTGTTTGAGAAAGCCATCCAAATGGGTTGCATAGGATCTTACAGCAGAGCCAAGGAGAGGTTCACAGGAGCTTTGGCTTCCTGGGCCCTGCTTCCACCACAAAAGCACATGTCAACAGAAGGTTGTGGCTTCACTCCACAAACTTTTATAAGCCTGCAAGACCAGAGCTTCAACAGCCATGGTTGACTGAGGCTAATAACAGAAGAAATACTTTTCACCTAGGAGAGCTATTGGCTGTAAAACACCCGGGCAAATCCACCACGGGTGAAGAAACACAAGAAATGGGTCTTTTGTGAGAAGGCAGCTCAGGTGGGAAAGGTGGCAAACATTTGCTTTGATGCTGTGTAAAAGCATCCTGTGATCTCCCAGCCCTTGTAGCTGAAACAATGGTGCCAAAATGGATTATGTCTTGTGTGGACTTGAAATGACAGTGATGATGGTGATGCAGCTGTTGATCTCTCTGAAAGGTACATTATGTGGCCGTAGCAAGAGAGCTCTTGGTGCTGGAGGAGGCATCTCTGTCATCCTTCTTGCCATCTCCAGATTTATAAGCTGGTATTTCCAAGTGTGTCTGTGTGGCTGCATAGCCACAAGTACAGTAATTGAACTTGATATAGTATATTCACAAGGGTGGATTCATTGGTACACCATGGAGTTGTCTGTCCTAATCCAAGTCTCTTTGAACAAACAATTCTGAATTGACATCTCATAAAATAGCCAGTGTTTTTCCATGGATGGCATGAACTCAGGCAGCAGTGTTAATATACTGCAAATTTAATGCCTTCCTACCAGCAAAATAACCTCTTTAAGCTCTCTCCAAGCTTGCTCATATCTCAGCTTTTGATGGGCCACCAGCGAAAACTGTTGTGCTTGTGTGTTTTCTTCATAACCTGGCCTTTTACATACATCCTGTTGTATGGAGGTGAATCATACAGCCAGTCTCCATTGCCTTTGATGTTGTCTTTGCGTGCCTGGAAGCTGTGGTACCACGTTTTCTTACAGTTGAATTGGTTGCGAGTGATGAATAGTGGCTGGAAGGATTTAGTAAA
Organism: Forpus xanthops; assembly: GCA_032466535.1. Lineage (NCBI taxonomy): Eukaryota > Metazoa > Chordata > Aves > Psittaciformes > Psittacidae > Forpus > Forpus xanthops. Next base: position 26,971 of record JASSUY010032799.1, read on the forward strand.
AACCATGCTGTCTGCCATGAAGTATGGGTGGAAGCTGACATCTAGAAAGGGGAGGGTGGAGGATGTGCTTGATCATCAAGCAGAAGGGGAGTAAAGGTTCTCTGGAGAAGGCTCGAAACAGGATAGCTGATGCCTTCTGGGAAACAGTTGTGGTAAACCAACTCCAGATATTGAGGTGAGCCCTAGATTTGTTCCAGAACCCTCAGCTTATTTTGGAGACAGTCTGTAGCTTATGTTGGTGATGGAAGAAGAACGGTTTCCCAAGCTCTGCTTCAGTGGCAGCCTCATAGACAGGTGACGAGTAGGAAAGATGTGGTTATGACAAACAACTGACGAAGAGTATGGAGAGGGAGGAAGTGAGCAGTTGCCCATGGCCAGCCACAGGGAACACTAAAACTTGGTTTTGTAGAGCCATGGGCCAGCTGGGGTTAACTGTGGGAGATCCCATCTTGCTGGTGTTGCAGTATATGCATCAGAAAAAAGGGAGGATGGATAGTGAATGCAGTGGTTCATGTGTGAAAAAACCTTGTTTGTAAGTAGAGGGATCCCAAGAGACAAACGGCGTATAGCCAAGCCATGGTGTAGCAGTATCTCTCCAACACAGCCTTGCCACCACTGTCTTCATTCCAGATTAACCCCCTCTGCTGATCTCTGTTCTTGGAGAAAGTGGGTCTAAACCAAAACCCCCAAAGGGCCAGCTGTGGTGAGCTTTCACATCAGAGTAGTGTTGGTCTTTTGAGGCTGTTAAACACTATCAGCGTACATTTGGCTTCCAGAATTACGGGGGATAAATGATTATCCAATTTGCTGAGACATTTCAGTGGGTTCCTTGGATTGTCGCTTCAGTATTGGCCATAAATTAAGCCGAAGAATCTGTGATTTTCAGTGCCATTTGGTTTCAGAGGGTGCAGACACATAGAAATAAGATAAAGGACACATGCTCTTGCATTTATCACTGTCATCTCTTGGCCATAGCGTTGACTTTTAGAAGTGAGAGTTGATTTTATTTACCTTTTTTTCTGGAAGTGGCAGGAAATATGGCCTGAAAAGGTTATTTAGGACCAAAGTATGTCTGAACTGAAGCAAACTGCAAGGGTTTGCTGCCTTGTCACCTTCCAGAGGCTCTTGGCATTGGGATGGGCACTGCAGAATGAGTTATCTGCCCTTTGGGGCCACTTCTGCAGGATTTGTCTTTGTGTATCTTGTAACAGATCTGTGGGTAAAGTAACTCATGGCTGGCTGTGGGGTTGTTTTTTCTCCTTTCCTCTTTTTCCCTGCCTCCTCGTTTCCCTTTCCCTCTTTTTCCCCAATGTGGACTGCAGGTGTGGGCTGCTACAAGTAGGAGACAGAGTCCTTTCTATCAATGGCATTGCGACTGAGGACGGGACTATGGAGGAAGCGAATCAGCTCTTGCGTGATGCTGCGCTCACGAACAAAGTGGTGCTTGAGATTGAATTTGATGTTGCAGGTACATTGCCAAAGGACATGCTGCTCCTCACTACCAGCAGAACTCTGCCTGTGGCTGTGCTAACCCATAGGAGGGACTCCATTCTCATAGCTACAGGAGGTTTTCTTTAGAGCTTGAAGGGAAGAGCAAGAAGACCTTGTGAGACCTTTGCCATTTCTTCTTGTTCTCTAATGTGCACTGAGATGGAGGGTCCTTCTGATCCTTTCATAAATGCCTTGTCCTCACTTGGCCGAGAGAAGCCTAAAGAGTAAAAAGGCCACCTGCACTTTAAATATTTGGTCATTAATATGAATAATATTCATGTTAGTTTATAGCCTTGAAGCAAGGAGGGAGCCCAAGGTACTCCTGGGGCGAGAGTGCAGCTTTCAGGAAAGAAATTACATTGTTTAACACTGATAGACTGCCTCAGTCTTGAAATGCAGCACTTCACTTGATGTTCAGAACGTGTATTTTTAACGAGAGTCCAAATTTTAACCTAAATTCCCCATGGCCTCAGATAACAACCTTCTTTGAACCTATAAAGCTGAGCTTTATGGACTTGTTTTCCTTGGTTCCAAAAAGCCATTTATGCAACTGAAAACTCTCTTCTCCCTCCCCCCCTTTTCTCTTTTGTCTGTTTTTGGGTTTATAGAGTCTGTTATACCCAGCAGCGGCACTTTCCACGTTAAATTGCCCAAGAAAAGAGGTGTAGAGCTTGGAATTACAATCAGCTGTAAGTATTGCTCAGACTTGTGCTAGCAGTTGTAAGAACTGCTGCTTTCCACTCTGGCACATCAGAGGGTCCCAATGGAGAGAGCTTAGATTATGTGGGGTTTCCTGGTAGCGCTCCCAGTGCTTGTGATTTATCCCCAACTGAATTAGATGGGTGACTTCCGCCTCCACAAGCTGGTAACTACTGAGAAGAGCAGCTGCATGAAGGGTTGGGGTGAAGGATGTGTCTCAACTGATCAGTTGGTCTGTGCTGCAGCCATACATAGTTATATTTATATGATATTAATATTTAATATGCTGTTTACTTTTATGCTCACAGTTGTATTATGTTCCTTTAAAGAAGAATTGCTTGGGTCTGGTGGGACTCTTGCAGGGAAACCTGGAGGAGGGAGAACAAGTGAGAGGTGAACCTTCAGCTTAAAGGTTATAGAGGGGAAACTGCTAAGAGGAGGATGAGGATGAAGGGCCTTAGAGGTGGGGGAAGGCACTTTAGGGTTGAGGAGGGTACTGATAGGTTTGCATTGACTAACCCCAGCCATGGTGGGAGGAGATCCATGTGCCAGGACTTGGTGGGCACTGAGAGAATGAGGTTTAAACCTTTTCTCTCTTCTCTGCTCACTCTTTGTTAATTATCTTTCTCTTCTGAAGCGTATTTTTCATTTCAAGACCTTTTTTGGCCTCTTTGTAGAGGATGCTATAAGGGGATGATATGGGCGGATCTATCCCAAATTTCTGGCTAACGTGGGGTGTTGTTATGCCTTGCATCAGTGAATTTTTCCTTTCTGATCCTTTTTTCACTGGTGGGTAAACAGAGTTGAATCATCCCAGATTTGCCATGGCCAGAGGCTGCCACCACCTCTGAGCTGAAACAAAGCAGCTTGAGAGACTGCATTGATGGGATCTTGCGTCTAAGCCCTCGAAGCATGGACCCAGCTGTGTCTGGGGAATGGAGTTGCTAGGGACACTTAAAACGAGAATTCATTAAAATAGATGAGCTGGTTGCAATTACCTCTTGGCATTTACAACATTAGTTAGGGAGTTAATTGCAGGTCTTCTGGTGTAAGTGGGGTTATTCTCGGGAGTGACTTGAACATCGGCAGCAGGGTGGCTTTGTGCCCTGTGTTATTTCTTCCCCCTCTTCCCAGCTTCCTCTGTTTGTGCCACAAGGTTAATCCTGAGAAATAACAACGCAGTATTTAACATTTGGCTTGGTAGCAATTGCTGTCTGAAGACATCAAAGTGCTTTCTGAGGGCAGTGGGGTTAGCTGTACTGACATTTCACTGGTGGGGGAGCTGGGCATGGCGCAGCATCCCAACCCATGCTGGGTTCCCAGCCCATGGCCCTGCTCCCTGCATTGGCGTTATGATCTCAGGTAGCAACCTAGGATGATGGATCTGGTAGCAAAAAACTTCTGGCCTGAGCATGGGCTGGGATTTCACCCCATTTACGCTTCAAAGCTTAGTTTGTATCTGGGGCTGGTGAGCAAAAGGACGCCAGGAGATGCCAGAAAGAGCATTAGTTTTTATTTGTGGATTCTCACTTAAATGGGGTCTGTCTCAGATGCTCATTTACACTTCAAACGTAGTTATGTATCGAAAAGTTTTTCATTTGAAATTTGTTTAAAGAATCGATTTTACACACTGTTCAGAAATCTCTGCTAAATAAAAAGGAGCTCGAGCTCACCCCTGGGCTTTAAACAGTTGGGTACCCGTTACCCAGCTACAAGGTAGTTTTTAAACAAGAGGATAGATCCGATCTTTCTGATTGTTGGACGTGTTTGCAGGACATTGTTGGAGTAACGCAGAGGCACAAACTTAATGTATTTCAGTCCTTTGCTGAGTCAGAGTCAAAATTCTATTTACAAACACTGCGATAGCCATCCAGAAAATACAGGGGCAAGGAGGAAATGCTACTTGCATCTTAATTCTGTTTTCATATACGAGTCTGTATAGGCCTATGTCCACATGACCCTTAGCAAATTAGATCTTAATTTGTCACTCTGCCTCTGGCCAGGCAGGTAAATATACCAGTTTCAAACATTAAAACCAAAGCAAACAGCCTTAAGTACCTCCTGCAAAGACATGATATGCATGCAAGTGGGAAGAGAAAAGAGGTAAAAATCACTCTGTTTTGCTGAGTTCCTCATGGTTCTGCAGATGTGAATGCTTGTATAGATCTGGGAGCAGCTTTTACAGCTTTCCTTCTGGCACAGAAAAGCATATAACTACTGTTTTAAAGCAGGGAACTTGGTTTACTGGTCTCCCATGTTGGATTCCTCTATGAAACTGGGGCAGGTTAAATAGACAACAGGCTGGAGGGGTCGGTAGAAGACTGTGCACTGTTATGGCTGCAGAATTGGGTTTGTTCCTAAACACTGGGGTCTGGCTAAACTGTAAATGAAAGATGAGTTGCATTGGTTGAGGTTTAGATCTCGGCATTAGCAGGCTCATCGGTAGTTAATTCCTGTGCCTGGGAAGGTTTGCTGCTGCCTTCTTACATGGGTGTAAAGTGTTACGACCTCATCAGAGGGGCACTACAGAAATGAAAGCGGTCAAGTTCTTGCTGTGGTGTGGTTCTCGGAGCTAATTGTAAGACGGGCCTAAGTGAAGCAATGGGGAGAGCAGGATTCTTGATGGATGCATTGGAAGAATTCCTGTAATGGAGCTGGCTGCAGGAGGAGCTATAAATCTGCTGGAAAGCCTCATAAAAGGGCTGAAAGCCCAGGGGGGTTTGTATGAGGTTCTGAAAGGAAATGTTGTACGTTTGCATGCTGGTTCTGGGATGAGCATACAGGGAGGGGCTGTGCTTACTCTTGGTGAGCGGCAGATGTTTGCTGTGGGCATTTCACTTACTCCAAGGTCTCAGGGTTTTCCATAAAGAGAAAGCTTGGGATGGGCAAGCCCCTGGTAGTGATCTATGCACACAGATGGGTTTCTTCCCCCTGCTCAAACAGAGCATGGCAAAGGGATGCAGCAAATCGAGACTCACAATGCCAATATGCGCATGTAGCATTATTTCCTCTTCCATTCCCCAAAGGATGAATGGGAAATCCAAGGGGTGAGTCTCTTACTGACTGTGCTTTGTATTAAAGTGGCACCTCAGTGCCCTCAAGCCTGATGTCAGTCTCCTGCGTTTGCTAAATGAAAATTAGCAAAGCAAACCATTGTGGCTGCTTTGTGTGCGCTGCTTCCGTGCACTTCATCCAGGGATGAAGGAGCAAGAAACCAACAAAATTGGTCCCATTTTCTCCATACTCCATTGTCTCAGTTTCTGTCCAATGCAGTTGGTTGTAACCCAGATGTTGCAAAGTGTGAAGTCCTTTCAGCTCCGTGTGCTTCAGAGCTGTGTGGGCTGTGGAGCTCAATTGTTTGCAGGGACCTCTGATGTCCTCTGAGTGGTGGGGATGCAGAGATGTGTGAGCTGAGATTTTTGACCCAGGGATGGGAATGGTTGGCTCTTGTTAGCCTGAGCGATTCATCTCCATTAGCAGAACACATGCCTTAAATGCTGTGATCTTGCTGGCTGCATTCAGTTCTAAATGACACAGTTTATGCCTTTGTAGGTTTTCTGTAAATCTCTCACAAATTAAAATCTCCAGCAGTGTGAAGCTAATAGTTGTGTATTATTGTGTGTTCAATACCTAACCTCTTAAAATAAGGTATGGATTTGTTCTTAGCCTCTGCAGAATGATAGTTGATTGCACAAAAGATTGCTCTTTGTGTCTGGCTGGGTTTTTTTGGTCTGGCTCAAATAGCCTGTCCAAGGACTAGTTGTGAAATTTGCTGCAGGGAAGGTGTGTTGGTGTTGAAACAGATATACCATTCGTTTTAGATGTGTATTAATGCTTTATATAGTTTGTTTATCGAATTACCTATATATATCTTTGCAAATCAATTCCTGTGCCCTTGGCATGAAGTACTGCAGATAAGGAGTAAGCAGTATATCTGTTTGCAGGTGATAAAAGTGGGTTTTAGGTAGATAGATGACTTTGATTAAGTCGCTTAAGCAGTGTAATCACTGTCCTAGTGAGGTGATGGATCTGTTGAGCTGAGAAAATCCAGCTTTCCTGGTGCTGGATTAGCCTGGACCTGCCACAAGCCCAGCAATGTGCTCAGCAGCCTCCTGGCCTACCCCCTCACTATCACTGCAGCTTCAACTGAGGTTTGCAGCTGATTCATTGAATCATAGAATAGTCAGGGTTGGAAAGGACCTTAAGATCATCCAGTTCCAACCACCCTGCCATGGGCAGAGACGCCTCCCACTAAACCATGGCACCCAAGGCTCTGTCCAACCCAGCCTTCAACACAGCCAGAGATGGAGCATTCACAACTTCCCTGGGCAACCCACTGCAGTGCCTCACCACCCTTACAGTAAAGAATTTCTTCCTCATATCCAATCTAAACTTCCCCTGCTTAAGTTTGAACCCGTTACCCATTCTGTCACTGCAGTCCCTCATGAAGAGTCCCTCCCCAGCATCCCTATAGGCCCCCTTCAGATACTGGAAGGCTGCTAT
>JASSUY010032800.1:0-22452 GCA_032466535.1 Forpus xanthops
TACTTGAAATGGCCTGATGGATAAAGAAATGCCAAGTGAAAAAGCACACATGCTTTAGTCTGCTTTCCTTGATGGGCTCACCAAAATGCACTAAAAGCAGTACCAGACTGTAACTGCATGTAACAGCACACAGCATCAATTATAGCTGGATGTATTGTTTGCGTTAAACCTCCTTACAAACTTTCTGTATCACTCCTGTATTTTCTTCCCTTAATCCTAGCAAAAAATACACTTTCACACAGACAAAAAGGAAGATGTTATATCCTATATATTATTCTGAGCTCATGTCCAATGTTTCCTGGGCTATATTTAAGTTGTGTTTAGAAAGAAGTGTCCATAAAATCTTCAAGGTATTGGGCAGTGGATATTAGGGAAGGCAGGACCCTAATGAATTAAAACTGAGGCACAAGGATTTGTGGGACCTACTATGGGGCCAGATGAGGTCCCTCTTACTTCTTTGAGAAGATTCTGGAAATTTGTGTGATATTTATATGATATTTGCTAAAAATTCCCAGGCACAACAGGAACAGGGACTCTTTGGGGTTTGTAGGAGCTCATAGTGTTCTGTGTCCACATATACGTACACATACTGGCTTATATCTGCAGGAAATCAGTGCACAAAGGCCAGACTGAGCTCTGACCAAATCTAGCCCTCAGTCTGTACCTGTATCCCACAGGCAGGCAATGCTCATCCATTGCTTCCTGTAGGAGTATTTTCCTTTCACAATAACAAAGCACTGCTTGCATTTGTAGTAGCAAAGGGTACCAATTCTCAGATCCAATCTGGAAGCGAGGTGCCTGTTCAATGAGTTAATGTCATTACACTCTTATATGCAATTTACAGATGTCCTTGTCTGTGCTGTCCATCATGGGCACCAGAAACTAGTTGTTACACAGCTCTGTAAAAATTCATGTATGCCCTAAACTGCCTCCACCTGCCAAGGCTGCACTTTTTTAGTGTCCTTTAATTGTAGTGTCCTTTAATTGCAGTGTCCTTTAATTGTACTGTCCTTTAATTGAACTCCTGTGATTTGCATTCATACATTTGAGGCCTCTCATCATCCTGTGCTTCTGCTTATAGCCGCAATAGCCCTTTCAATTTTCCCTCATTTTCTTCAACACCACTCGTACAAGGACAGCTTTCATTCATGAAAAGGATCCTGCATGTCTCATTTGGACCAGGGAGTGTTCATATATAAAAATACATACATTTTTATAGAAATACAGCTCTCTAATTCTATATATAAGTATATACGAGAGTACAAATGTGCATGAATATTTATGCATAGATACACTGTATGTAAATATATGTGCTTATATAGCATGTAAATATAAGTGTATGAATATATATAAATTGCGTATATATCCATATAAGTGTGAGTATGTATGTAATGACTATAGAAATGAAAAACTGAACATTAAAAAGGGATGGAAAGTAATAACAATAAAAGCAAGTTTTGGGGTCCCTGACTTCACAAGGCTGTTGGATAAGCCCCAACATGTTTAGGATGGAGGATGCTCATTAGGCCAAACAGACACAAAAATAGGGGGTGCATGAAAACATTGGCATGTGCCTGAGGGTCATGGACCTGCCCAGAGTGACCACAAGGTACACTGTATTACCTCTATCACCTGCAAAAGAGGTGGTCAACCATGGGAGCCTCACAGAGAAGTTCCCCATTCAGCCAACCCAATGAGAAGACCATGCAGACTTTGGGGCTCTGCACCGAGCTGCAGGATGCAAAATTGCAGGAAAATGGAAAACCAGAAGAAAATGTCAACTTCAGAGGAACATGTTCATGGGAACAATAAGGAAACGGCCCTAAAGAATTCCCCAAAATGCCACAGGAACCAGCTGACAGGCTTGTGAATCAGAAATTGTTTTCTGCTAGGTTTCTTCTTACGAATATGAGCTTATTAAAAATGTCCACTGAATTCTTGTATTGATTGCGCACTTTTCCTTTGAATACCATGGCTTTCTCGTGACTGGGATTTGTGGAACTGAACTTCATATGTATCATGGGTTCAGCAGTAGCAGTCATTTTTCTCCTTCTTGGCAGCTGGTGCAGTACTGCGTTTTTGACTTTCGGCCTGCAAACAGCACTGATAACACCAGTGTTTTCAGTTACTGCTTGGAAATGTTCTGGTCTGACCAAGGACTTTTTGAGTCTCATGCTCCACCAGGGAGGAAGGGAAGCCTGGAGGAGGCTGGGGGGAAGCAGAGACAGGACACCTGACCCAAACTGACTAAAGAGGTATTCCATACTATAGCACATCATGCCCAGGCTGTAAAAGTGGAGGGCAGAGACCCGGAAGGGTGGGGGTGTTCTGCTTGGTCAGGCTGGGTGTAGTTGGTGAGCAATTGTATCCTTTCCTTGTATTTGCCTTGTCATTATTGTTATCAGTGGTAGGAGCAGTGGTTTTGTGTTATACTTTAATTCCTAAACTGTTCTTATCTCAACCTGTGGGAGTTGCATTCTTTCGATTCTCCTCCCCATCACACCGGGAGCTGGGAGGAAGAAAGAAGGAGGAGTGAGAGGGTGACTGCGTGGGTTACAGAGGCTTAAACTCAACATAAACTACTTGCTATTGACTGCTTTGCTGTTAACCTCAGGATATGGTCAGTTACCACTTGCAACTATGAAAGCTGCACAGCAAATTTGGATCGAGGTATTGATCTCATGTCAGCTGTAATCTTTAATATATCAAATAACATTCTGATTAGCCCATGAGATAGCCCTTGATAATTATGCATCCACAAAATCTTAGAAACATAGAATGGTTTGGGTTGGAAAGGACCTTAAGATCATCCACTTCCAACCCCCTGCCATGGACAGGGACAACTTACACTAGATCATGTCATCCAAGGCTCTGTCCAGCCTGGCCTTGAACCCTGACAGGGAGGGAGCGCTGAAAGACCCTTTACAACAACTTGCAGAAAGAGTATCTAGAATATTATTCAAATGTGAACAGAATCCTTTCTTTGCATTACTCAAAAGGGGTTTTTTTCTGCCTTACCAACAGCAACAGTCTCTTCCCATTCCCCTCTTTTTATGCTTTTTATTTGTCTTGGATAAACAGAGACAATAAAAAGTGAATAAAGGAGGATGAAAAAGGAGCAAGGCACATCATAAAGCTCACCAGAATCCAATAAAATAAACAGAATATGAAGATTGGATCAGATTAAAATTTATAGGCAAAATCATTGTGTAGAAGTAAGTAAACTGTAATATTCTTTTGTAATCCTGGCCCAGGAAGGAGGAAAATTTACTGTAATATATTGTTGAAATATTAGGGGCAATGCCAGGAGCCTGGGAGGTTTGTGCAATGAAAGACTATGAATCATAAGAGGTAGCCATTATTTCTTTGCCAGCACACACCAATGTGCCTGCAATGTATTAGAAAACAGAAGCCCAGGAATCTTCTGGAACTGTGATAAATTGTAGGAAAAATGTTTATACTGATATGAATGTAGACTGAATACGAATACACAGGTACAACACACCAGAAGAAGGCTGCAAAATGGCGTATGTTGACACCTACAATAGCCATTGAGATCCTAGCACACAACTTCCTGCAGTTTCTACTGACAGGCAGCTTTGAAACAGAGGCACTGTTGAAATCCTGATGACTCACAGAGGTGGGACAGAATAAAGAGGTTAATCATTGTCAGCTCCTGGGTAGTATGAGATGCACCCAAACCCACCAGTACACACCTAAGAAGCCAGAAAGTGCGGGAAGGGTCTCAAAATCAGATTTCCTTGTCTTCCACATCACTGCAAGCAATCCTGGACAGACTGCTTCCAAACCATTCCTTTCCAAACCACTCTATGACTCCCTGGATACAGTTGCCTGATTACATAATGTCTCCTGGAAGTTGACTGTTTTGTTCCTATTCAGGACCAAAAGTCATCTACAAATACTGGAAATACAGACTACATATGATTTTTTTTTTCTCCTTCTTTTGGATAATTTCCAGTTCCAAAGGTAATGCTGTGAAAACAATCTTGGAACAGTTTGGGTTGGAAGGGACCTTAAAGCTCATCCAGTTTCCAACCCCCTGCCATGGGCAGAGATGCCCTCCACTAGAGCAAGTTGCTCCAAGCCCCATCCAACCTGGCCTTGAACACTGCCAGGGATGGAGCAGCCACAGCTTCTCTGGGCACCCTCACAGGGAAGAATTCCTTCCTAATATATAATCTAAAGCTATCTTTTTTCAGTTTAAAATAATTACCCTTTGTGCTATCACAGCATGCCCTTGTAAGATGCCCTTTAGGTAATAGAAGTTTGCACTAAGGTCTTCCGGAAGCCTTCTCTTCAGCCCATCTCCAGGATGAACAAACCCAGTTCTCTCAGCCTGTCTTCATAACAGAGGTGACCCAGCTCTCTGAGCACCTTCATAACTTACTGTGGACTCTCTTGAACTCCTCATTGTGCTAATGAAAGGCAAAGGGACAGAAGCTCTGTACAGATACACACCCCACAGGATTTTGCTCAAGGATTCAAACCCAGATTTCCCACCCATCAGGAGAATTACATGACCACTAGGTAACCGCTTCTGCAATGCTTTGTCTAGAAAAACTGTACAAGTGTGATTTGGATTGAGGGAGAATAATATTGGACTTTGCCTGCTGGTAATAAATTCACTTTCTGAGGAGAGACAGAGACATCAGCCTTGCTCTCCTATGTCTTTGTCTATTTTTCATACCAATAAATCACTGCTCATTTCTTCACCTACAACAATATGCTGAGAAACAAACCTCAAAAGCAGGCTCTCAAAAGAAGATAAAAGTGGTTCTGCTCCAATCTAATGACAAAAACAGCATTGGCAGGGTAAGGCTGTCATAAAGCCATAGAACAGGCAGTCATCCCCACTGGATGAAGCTGCCAAATTTTTCCATGAAGTTCTGCTTTCTCTCAGTTTCCTTTCTGGTTTCCTTTCCACATATCAAAAACCAAGTTGCCAGCTTGCAGAGAAGATGTTAGCTGACAGAAGCACATCAAAACATTTGAAAACATCCACCTAGCTTTTATTGTTTGTGCATCTAATGATCAGTTCTCCTGTCCAGAGGAGTTGGTAAATAAAACACCCACAAGTTCTTGCATCTTTATGGTAAAACCCAGGATTAAATAAAATAATGAAAATTCAGGAAACACTGAGATTTTTCAACAAAAGTTTGTCTTTGCTCTCCTTTTCTATCTCATTTTTGGCTTCCAAAGAAACAGCAGGAACAGGTAACTCTTGGATAGAATTTGACCGAAGCAGCTTTACATATTTCTATGTGTAGATGATGGCAGAGAACCACTCACTGGAACAGACCCAAAAGAGAAATATCACACGTCTTGTACTAATTTAAAATTACAAATTACTTGTAGTTGGTAACTTACCCAATTTAATCACAAGAGATGAAAACTGAGCACAATTTGCTGGAGATATCCACAACTTCACTCAGGATCATCAGTCAAAAATGCATTTTACAGATGCTTGTTTTTTGCTTAACTTAATTTCTCACTGCCCACCTTGCATTGCAACTGTGTGTTTTCATCTACACAGCATAAGTACTTTGGAATTATATGTACGCACATATACACATCCCACAAGAAAACTTCAGCCCATCTGTATTCTTTTGTTTGAGATAGGATTAAATAAATGGTGATCATTATTTAATACTTCCATAAATGCATTGCAAATCCATTTCCTATTTATCTTCTATGGATAATTGCAATTCTGGTCTTATGTCTATCAAATCCAAGGAATCTAGTCTGAAACCAAGACCTTCTCAGAAGGGTCTCATTGTTAGACATATGTGCATGTGCTCCTCTACAGAGGAGCTGTTTTATGCAAACTCCCATTCTGAACCTGTTTTACAGAGGGGAGTGGTTTGACTTAAGAGTAAGGTCATTGTGGGAATTAGAAAACCCAACGTCCTTTGGCAAGTCAGCATCAACTAAACATTGTCAGTTCCTCTGATGAGTGTCCCAGTTACTCAAGCTAAACTATAGGAGTAAGAACAATCACATGCTTCACAGTGGCATTACTCCATATGCCCTTCTTAGAGTAATACTAAGTATACACTATCAAGTGTTTGTTCTTGATCAGGTCTGCACATCCTTAACAAAAACATCTGCACAAACATGGCAAAATAAGATTTGCATGAGACATTCAGTACTGCAATAATCTGGGCAAGACTATCCCTATGTACTGTAGACATGCAAACTGGAAACAGGCCACATTTAAGGATACCAATGCCAACAACAAGACTTGTACAGCTCTTAACAGGACCTGCTGTCATACCTAAATCAATGCACATAAAATAAGCACCAAAGCCTGTCATTGCCGCTATTGTTTATAGACAATACTTAGCTTAGAGGATTATTAAAAGACAGAAGAAGGATTAATGGAGGGGCTGACAGAGGTGATAATATTTCTTCCATGATCTATTAACTCAAGCTGATGTAGAGCAATTTTCTGAATACAGCTGAGAAGTAGCCACATCACTGTTTTCCTTTCCTTATTCATATGACAGATGTATTTAGCTCTGGGCTCAGTAAAATTAAGATCATTGGCTAAGACAGAACTGTGCCCAGAAATGATGGAGTTGATGTCCAGTGAAAGTGTTCCCTGTACCCATGGCATCAGCAGGTCTGCACAGGCTTTCAGAATAATAATACTTTGCAATTCATAGATAGGTACTGGAAGGTGATTTCATCTCCACATATAGCCAGATGCGAAATTTAACTCTCTGTACAGAGAAAGAGCCAGGCCTGAGGGACAGAAAAGGTGCCTCCATTAGAAATTTAAAAGGAACCAAATACTTGGAGCTTATAAAAAATTAGGAATCAAAAGTGTTTAGGTTAGGAGACAACTCATATAGAAAAATATTAAGTGCAATAGGGCTCTTCAGTTTGGAGAAGGAATGCAGATCAAAACCCGGTGACTGGATGCTAAATCCACACCACATCCTATTACAAGTTAGTCATCATTTCGGGTAAGGCTGGAGATGATAAGGATGTAGCAAATGCCTCGAAGGAAAATGATAGATTCTCCATTTATCACATCAAACTTTGATGCCATTTCAGTCAAACACAGATAAGTGGAGTCAGTATAAGTTTATCAGGGTGAGCTTTAATGGCAAAAAGTCTTTTCATTTTTAGATTATGCTGAGCTTGTTTTATGAAAATAACAAAATTTAATAGAAATGCTCCCAAATTTCAGGAGTGAATGCTAACTTTCTTCTTTGTAGGCAATCTCCCAAAATGTAACTTTAAGAGGTTTACATAGTCCTTGTGTGTGGGCAGAGGGTATTGCTTTCTATAATGAAATGACAGATTTTGCCTTGTACTAACTATTCGAAAATAAAATGTTGCACACTACTTAAATGTCACAGAACAGCCCTCCTGCTGTAGAATAAAGGTATCCTATGGCTCCAGTGTCAAACAGGCTAAGTCATTCACAAGGCAAGCTCCTATGCAATTTTGTCTCATGATTTATCAATACAAGTGGCTTGTTCTCCCTTTGTTGTTCATATTTAGTCATGCAGTTCATTCAGACTCTCCAACTTGACCTTCTTAAGCAGTAAGGGAGCAGGAACATCATTCTTCCATGGCTCATTGGGAGAGCTGAAGAATGAGAAAACTGCAGGTGATGCATATATCTGTCAGATGGCAGCATGAATGTTTATAAATCTTTATGAATTTGGAATATCCATTTCTTGTTCCATTAGAGAGTGACAATTTAGAGGTTTTCAGATTACAGCAGGAGTAGTGATGTGTATCTGGGCCCCGCTGACACACATCTCCTATTACATGGTGGTAGGCTGTATACAAAGAATTAACTGCTCAGTGCCAACACTATCTGCAACAGCTGCTGAAGGAAAACCAGTGATGTGTAAAGGACTCCTCTATGATTTCCATCAGAGAATTTAGATAGAAAGTACTTGTATTTCTTCAATGACATGGTGTATATTTATATTCTTGTTATGCAAACACAGATAATATCGTAAGAGCTCCACTAAACCTGATAAGAATATGAATCTCTTTTCTTTCTGAACTTCTCCAACAAGGTTTTTTCCAGAGATCTTTACATAGACTGAATGTATTTTAGGTTTGCTTGGGGCAAAATATTCCCAGTTGATTTCTCCTAGGGGAAATAAACAGCAGAAGCTCATGTCAAAAAACCTCAGCAGTTTACAGTTGGAAGTCTCAAAGGACCAAAATGATGAACTGGATTTCTGGGTCCACTTATAATAACCTGGAATTACTTATATGTTGTTAACTGGAATAATAATGTGTGCGTATATATATTACTGAAATGAATGAGCACTAGATGCATTGCCTACATATCCACCAGTAGGATTAAAATGTATGCAAAATCCATCATTATGTCCAAAATGAGAAATTAGTCCATACTGTTTAGGTTTTTCCAAGTGCTCAATGAGAGACAATAAATATTTCCAGAAAAAATTGCTGAATGTGCTCTGAAACTCATTTTTATAAAAATTTCTACTGAAGTTTAAAGCATCAGATGGACTGCACCATGGAATAAATTAAAAGAACACTGTTAGCAAGGGTTATAATAAATAGCAGAAAAGAAACTGCTAAGCAAAATAAAGTATAAAAACCAAAGAAACATCCTTGGCAAAGTTCAAGGCCAGGTTTGATAAAGACTTGGGTGACAAGGTCTAGTGTGTTGTGTCCCTGACCATGGCAGGGGGCTGGAACTGGATGATCTTAAGATCCTTTCCAACCGTAACTGTGCTATGATTCTATGATTATAAATGACAATCTGCAAGTTGTTTAAATGTATTCTAGCTTAATTAATTCGACTAATCCATTAAAATGCATCTGTTTAATGTTGGGTTTTTTGTCTTATTATAAGGCAAGAGATGTCTAAAATTGGAATTGAATTATGATCACTCTACCTGTGATCTACTTTATAGATTCTGACTGTCCTGCCATACTCATCTTGTTAAGAATATAAACAAGTTAGCATCCTGACAGCCTATTTCTGGAGTAGAGCTGAGAAGTGTCCTAAAACAAAAGACAAAGTTGAGCTGTTTGTTTCTTTTCCCAAATCATGTTTATTTTCTTTTGTTTCAGGAAAAAACATTTCTCAGATGATATAAACCTGACAGTAACACTGCCGAGTATCTATCTCCATAGCGGCTGTTGTAAGATCATTGGAGAAAGTCACAATTACCCATAGCTGAGGAGGAACATAAGGCAGCAAAAAATTGGTTAGGTAAAGGATGAAAGAGGTCTATCTGGCTGAGCTGTCACCTAAATGGAGTAAGACCATAATAAGCAAAAGAAGGATGTTTTCTGTACTACCAGCTATAATACCTGCTACTGCATGAATCCCAGTGTCCAGTTACAGTCTATGACATGGCTGATATTTCTCTGAGATAAGAAAATGTGACTTTACTTATTTTAAATATTAAAAACTGGACAAAGTGGATGACCTTCAAACCTGCAAAGTTTTTTTATTTAATTCCTACTGATTTCAAGTTCAAATATCCCACACTCAATTTCTGGCATCTAACTGGGGGGATTCAGCTTGAGTAAATGCTGTAGGCAACCTCAATGGGTAAGAAGACACTAAGGAGATTAATTTCATATTAAGACAGAATGCTTATTGTCATACTCATTGAAAATACATGTAAGAAAGAACTGACAGGAACAACCTATGTGATGGTTTTCCAGGTTACACAACATTATACAGCCATCTGCTTCAAAGGTTAAAAAAGGAGAGACGTCTCTGTTAGCTGCTGCTAGCAGAGTTACTATCAACTGCAACCTCCTTATGGAGGGCTCAATAAGAAACCATTCAAAATAAACTGACAGGACACCAAAATATCTCTGAAATAGGTATAAATGTGTGCATCAGCTTTGCACTGGTCTCTCTTCAACCAAATCACACAAGAGCTTTATTCATAGAATCACAGAGTAGTTTGGGTTGGAAAAGACCTTAAGATCATACAGTTCCAACCCCCTGTCTTGGGCAGGGACACCTCACACTAAACCATGTAGCCCAAGGCTTTGTCTAACTTGGCCTTGAACACTGCCAGGGATGGAGCATTTGCCATTCACTTCCTGGCATAGCAAGTTACGTGACTTGCCAAAGCATAAGACAGATGCTGACATTCCTCTGCTATCTCTTATAGGTGAGTTATTATGAGTTAGATGAGTGAACTATTCCACTCTCTTACAATATTTCACTGAACATATTAAGAGATGGGTGTCAGACCCTCCTTCCATTTTCAGACAGATACCTCTGTCTATCAGAGTTGGAAACAACTGTTTTCTGCCTTATCTGCTACCTCTCTTTATTTCTTTCTTCACTAATAGATCTCATGCAGAGTATTCACCTGACATGTGTGACTGTATTGGAAATGACAAGACTGTGTTTCTCACAGTTTCCTGACGTGGGAAAACTAATGTATTATTTTACATCAATTACATTCTTATTTGTCTGAAAACCGCAGAGAAAATATCTTTCTTTACTCTATACAACACCCCCCGCACCCCACCCATTGCTAGCAAATCTTTCCCATGGTCCATGCTATAGTAAGAGATGCTGTTAATGGCATGCTTCTGGCTGTGAAACATGATTACAAATTGTCTTCAGTAACCCCTGTGGCCCAATTCCAATTGCTTACTTTTTGCTCCCATTGTCTAATAGGTTTTCTAGTATTGGGATGGGAGGTAGGGGTGTTCAGTCCAGCTGTGAAAATCCTTTAGTGAGTCTTTACAGCCATTTTTAGAGTTAAACTGTTCTTCTGAGATTCATGCAAAAGCACTTCTTCATGGGACAATTGAAGGTAGGATATCCTGGCAGCACATTGCTCTCAGACACAAGTTTATCTATAACTCCCTTCAGCCCTTAAGACAGTTATCTGCTGTACGGGTGTCTCCAGCAAACACTAAAAGGGTAATTTAGTGCCTTGAACAGGTAGAAAAAGCAAAGTTGTTGCGATGTCCCTAATTCTCAGTTGTTCTGAGCTCAGAGAACTGTAAGCTCCAGTTTGCCAACCTTTTTTGCCTGTAGGACCTCAGGTTGTGCTGTTGACTCCTCATCAGGGACTGTAGCAATAGGACAAGGGGTAATGGGTTTAAACTAAAGCAGGGGAAGTTCAAGCAGGATATAAGGCAGAAGTTCTTTACTGTGAGGGTGACGAGGCACTGGCACAGGTTACCCAGAGAAGCAGTGAATGTTCCATCCCTGCAGTGTTCAAGGCCAGGTTGGACAGAGCCTTGGGTGGCATGGTTTAGTGTAAAGCACCCCTGCATGTGGCAGGGGTTGAAACTGGATGGCCTTAAGCTCCTTTACAAACCTAACTATTATGTGTTTCTACAAGCTGTCACCTCATCTAACAACTGGGAACTCTGCTCACAGTCTCAATCACCCCATACTTTACCCTAAGGATCACATCACAGTTCATACCAGCAAAAACCATCAGGAACACAAAGAAAACAAACCTCCAACCACTGCCTCCTCTCCTCCTCCCTCTCCTTCACCTCAGCTGACACCTGACATTCCCACTGTCTGCAAGACACAGCTGATATGACTGGGATTATGATCAGAAAGAAGGAGAATTAGTTACAGCTGGAGCAATTGTCAGGCAGGAAGATAATTGAAAGCCAGCTAAACCATCAACTGTTTAATTGCTTTCATTAAAGAAATTAATTGACAACAATCAAGCCAACCTATAAAGGGTACCAAAAAAGAAAATGACACATGAAAAAATAGATTAATTTTCACAAGGAACAAGGAAAAACAAACTTAGAAAAATTGAAAAGCTGGTGTTGTTTATAAACCTTAATCAATTTAAAACACATTTTCAGCATATTAAACTTTACTGTTTAATGTCTCTCAATGAATTCTGCTGTTGGCATTGTTCAGCCGCCTCACTGAAGCCTTGTGCAGTTAAAAAAGGTCATTTACCAACATCACCTCTGCCAAGCGCACTTAAATGAGGACATAGTCCCTAAAATCATGAAAAGGGGAGTACTGTGACATTTGTAAAGGGAATTTGTCCTATCACAGGGACTGTGGATTTCCTTAGAGGAGAGAAAACTAGTGAGCTCTCAGAATTCATGTTTTCAGACCTTTTACTTTGGTCTTAGTAGAGAATCTTTGCATAGATGCAAAGACAGACTAGAAGAAAGCTTGGTGAATTTGGTCAACACCCTGGTGGAAATCCTTGAGAGGCCAAACACCAGTCTTGCCACTTGCATTTGCCTTGCTAACCATTGAAATAGTGCCATGTATCAGCACAGAAAGGTACAACTTCTTTCATGCCACTTTCAGCATTGCTGTCCAGAGCAGATCTGAAGACCTCAAATGCTTGGGAACAATCTAGCACAGGATATACTGAGCAGAGACACCACCACTGTTGTCTGGAAGTGGTCAGAGTTGGGTTTTGGGTATTTGGTTCACAGATTTTTTTCCCATTCATGTGCCTAAAAAGTCCTTTAGAAGACCAATGAAGCTTTGCTTTTGTCTCTGAAAGCAGAACCCCAGCTAATGGCAATAAGCAAATGCCATGTGAACCACATTCATGCTCTCTCCAGCCCACCACACTACCCAAACAAGTCAGCATCTTCTCTAATGCTGCCACATCACAAACCCTTTCCAAGACAAAATCTTGAAATGCTTAGATGCAAATTTGAGATGAGCAGATTTGTACAAGTATATAATAACTATTTGGAAGGTGTGCAATGGTGAAGGAATGGAAACATAAATACTTCAGAACCTTCAGGTTTCACACTTTGTATTTACAAAAGTAGAATGGAGGTTTGATCTGTTTTTTCACACATATAAATCACTTAGAAGATTCTATTTTGAAAGGAGAAGATGGATTGTATACCATCTCTTCTTCTCCCCATCATCAATTTCTCATTTCATGATAAAAACCTAATTTTGCAAGCATGACAGAAAAGAGAAAGAGAAAAGAGCTGAATCTAAAGGCTGCCATCTAGCCTTCCCATCCGGCTGACTGAGCATACATTGAAGTGATTACCACCCAGTGATTACCCTAATGATCCTGAACTTCACCTTCTGAAATTGAGTTATAAAAGTCCTCCATAAATAAATACTTTTTTGAAGCTTTCTGATCTCTTCTGGTTTCTCTCATGTTTTAATTCCCACATTCTTCTTGCTGATAACTCATTGTCCACACGTTCAGCATCCACATCACCATCACAAGTAATGTTGTTTTGGGAAGACAAATGATACCACTTCAAATGTCTCCCACTCCCTTCTTCTTCCCCCAAGCTTTATATAGTAAGCATGATGCCATATGGCATGGAATATCCCTTTGGTTGGGGTCAGCTGTTCCAGCTCTGTCCCCTCCCAACTTCTTGCACACCCTTAACCTGCTCACTGGTGGTGTGATAAGCAGAGGAGGCTTTGTTGCTGCACATGAACTGCTCAGCAATGACAAAAACATCCCTGTATTACCCACACTGTTTTCAGCACAGATCCAAATCACAGCCTCATACCAGCTACTATGAAATAAATTAACTCTACCCCAGCCAAATCCAGCACAAAAGGTCACCCGAAAAATCAGCTTTATTTGTCAATTGTACCCAGAGGGAATTATTTTATGAGTTCATCCATATATGTTTTATTGACAGCAGTAGTTATGATCTGTATAATGGCGTTATAATTCCCTGCCTTGCTCTAAGACATAGTATATGGTGAAAGAAACTAATGAAGCAAAAGACACTCAAGATCAGCCTTCAAATGGGCTCTTTATGAAATGCTTTTAAAAGGAAAAATGAAACAACCATTTTAATAAATTAAAAACCCTGATGCACTGGCTGCTGGATGGCAGGTTGAATCAGGATGGTTCGCATGTCACACTAACTACTTCCCCAGTGAATGATGACATCTTTTTCAGATTTGCCCTTCTTACTGGCATTGGTGCATCCAGGCAAAGTGATATATCAATCAGTCTTTAGGACCTAAATGCCTGTTATGAGTCAATCCTCTGAGGCTCTCAGCTTCCTGCATCTCATAAGAATCTCAACAGTGATTTGTAGTCATTTGAGTCTTCTATAATGCTTCGCATCTCTCAGATTGGTTAGAGCCTAAAACCAGAGTCCTTGCTCTGTTTCACATCAACTGCATTATTTGTATAGGTAAGTGTGTATAGCTCTATATTTTTCTTACCACCAGGACAATGCCAGCTTGTTATAATTAAGTATGGGAAAAATCCAGTGTTTCACTGCACCTGTAAAAGTTTAATGGCCTGGTTTCTTCCTGGTTAATTTTCAGGACCCTTATAACAGCCCATCAGAATTGCTCCTACACAGAACTGCATCAGTAGAGAGTGGAAGAGCTACTGATGTCTTCTACCTGTAAGGCCTTTGACATGGTCCCCCACAACAACCTTATCTCTAAAATGGAGAGACAGGGTTCTGATGGATGGACTGTTAGATGGGTAAGGAATTTGCTGGATGGCCACAAAGTCAATGGGGACCCCAGCATAAGAAAGACATACCTGTTGGAGCAAGGCCAGAGAGGAGCCATGAAGATACCCTGAGGGCTGGAGCACCTCTCTCATGAAGACAGGCTAAGTGAGTTGAGTTTGTTCAGCCTGGAGAAGAGAAAGTTCTGGGGAGACCTTATAGAACCCTTTCTGTGTAGAAGAGGGGTTGTAAGAAAGAGAGAGACTTTACCAAGACCATTAGTGATTAGACAAGGGGCAATGGTTTTAAACTAAAACAGACTAGATTTAGATGGGATGTAAGGAAGGATGTAAGGAAGACACTAACACAGGTTGCTCAGATATAGATGCCCTGACAGTGTTCAAGGCCAACTTGGACTGGTCTTGGAGCAACCTGGTGTAGTAGAGTGTGTCCCTGACCATTGTGGGGGTGTTGCACTAGTGCAGGAGGTCCCTTGCCCCAAAACCATTCTATGATTTTAGTATTTATCATGCCAAAATATTCATGAGACCCAGAGAAAGGGAAGCTAGATAATATATTGCTACATAGTCTATAATATATGAAAGATTAATACAAAAATCTCTTGCACTATATTGCTGGATAATACACTCAAGTGCTGGCCGTGAAACTCACTCAAGCAAAACAACAAAGGTTGTTAGATAAATTATACACTCTTCCTAAGGAATAGATCACTTAAAGAAAATAAACTTAAGTGTTTTGAAGTAGTGGCAGTCAAAAGGAAATGTATGACCCCCACAGGCTGGGTTTTCATATTTTATGGTGCCTGAAAAAAGATACACTTCCATGAACCTTTCCTTGCTTTTGTCAGGTTTGTTGGAACTGTAATGTGGAAGCAAGTGCATTTTCACCTGGAAACTGTCTCACTGCACCCCAAACTTCACGATGTAAGTTTGAAATAATGTAAAAGGATCATAAAGGTAATTAAAAGACATCTTATGTAAGTTACAACCATCAATTGTGTATTGTGGCACCTGAAACTTTTTCTCATGCTGAAGAGTTTTGGATTCGGGTAAAATGCTTTGAGGGTTATTTTAATTAAAAAAAAAAAAACAAACCAAGAATCAACTACAGAAAAAAAGCCTCTTAACGTTGCTTGGCTTTTCTGTTTTGTTCTTTTCTTTCAGAAATGAAGAAAACCAAATTTTGTGGAAATGAATAATTAAAAAAGATGCTTTGACAGCAGTAAAAATGTCCATGGTTGATAAAGGAAGATCTGATTTTTTATCATGATTAGGTGGTCTTACAAAGAAATAACTACCAGTCTCAAATGAGACCACTGAGAGCACCATTATACCAAATTAAAACCTGTTTCCCTAGGATTAATAGAAGTTCTGGGTGTGAATAACTTTGCTTAAGGAGATTCACAAATCTGTCTGCAACAAATCACAGATGAGCCCTCCCAGGAGCAGAACAAACCCCATTAAGACCCTCATAAACAAAATGCCAGCATCTGGAGCCAGAGAGAAAAGCACAGGCAGGGTAGAGAGAAGAATTACAGACCTGGGGTTAGCTCATACATCAACACCATACAAGGAGAAAGAAAAGCTCTTTATTTATTACTTACCAGCCTCCAGGGTGTGAGTGTCACTCAGCATTAGCATTCACCTTTATAACTGCTTTGATTTACAGGTCCACCCCAATGCAGAAGAAGCAGGCAATTACATGTCTATGAGAACATGCATGCATTGAGTATACCCCAGCTGCTTTCTCTTTCATACAGGATGCATACATACAGATTTTCTTGGCCTGAGCCTGAAACAGAGGTGTGAGAGATGGGTTCTGATCCTCATTATTATATGAGTGCCAAAAGAATATCATGTTATATAGAAATTTATGTTCATAGGTTAAGCTGCAGTAGAAAGGTTAGGAGATAATAGACACAAAGGTCCTGTTCTGCATTAGTCAAACCTGCCGTGTCAAGCCTGGGAGCTAAAAGGTTCCAAGACCAGTCAGGTATCAAAGTCTCTGTGCTTTACTATCTATAGTGTCTAGGTCTATGACTACTTAGGTATGTACATCAGACCAAACCCCATCCTTCATGTCACACCTGGGCAATTCCACCCCCCAACTCTAACAAAATCTTCTCCTGCCTTCCTCTTTTTGGTGGCCTCCACCACTTCTTGATATTTACTTTTCTTGGTTTGTTTCACATTGGGACCTAAGAGATCAGCTGGGAATGCTGAGTACTACTGAAATCCAGTCTTCAGACGAGATTGGATACTCAGCTATTGCCAATGGCAATAGTTGGCTCTTGGTTGCTCAGGAGTTCACTTACCTAAAACTCACACTGTTAAGCCCAGGTCAGCGCAGATCTGTAACCTGTGTATTTCTGGTGCCATTTTTACATGGTATGTTGATATTCTGAAGCTAAAATAGATCAACTACTTGCATTATTGTATCAATTCAGTGTTCAACTCAGGCTCTGCACTAATTATGGGCTTGCAACTGTACACATTACTGGTGAGGGATGGATGTAAACCTGATAAGCTAGAGGAATAGACTTCTGTTGAGATGGTCTCATGCAGAAGTGCCTAATACCAAAGTGCAGATTTAGCCATGCAGATACTAAACGTGGTGCTCAGATTTCTGCCCTAAGAACTCAAAAGAGCACTCGTGCAAAGCCAGCCACCCCCCTCCCCACCTCTGCCAACCAGGCACAAAGGGCTTTGAAAGGCTCACTACAAATGGTAGCTGATGGGGGTGTTTTCCAGCTGCCAACTTGCCAGTAAGAATGGAATCAAGGAGATATTTCAGTATTATTTACTTCCTTCAATTTTGCATTTATTTTGTTTAGAACAGGAGAGGCCAAAACGTTCCACTTCTATCATCAGATGAGCAGAGCGTCCCAGTCAGGCAGGTCTAATCAGACAAATTGAAGTTGAGCCTTCACATATTCAGATTAATATAATAGGAAGGCATTTGCTTTTGCTTTCAAATAATATTAAGCTAATGATTAAGGAATGCATCTTTAAACAGGTACTCATTAGATCTGAAATCTTTGATCCAATCTATTTTCACTCCTGCTTGCCCCTAAATAGGCAGCTCCTAAGCACTTCAGAAGCTCCTGTGCACAATGACCCATGGATTACATGATATCCAACATTAGGAGCCTCACAGCAGGGCAAATTTTATCCCTCCCTAAAGAGAAATGAAAGGGAACTAATTCTTTTTCCTTAGAGGTGATTCAGAGGACAGACTGTAACAAAGGTTTTGTGTGTAGAGAGGCTGGGGAGAGTTACTGCTAAGATTTTATTAACGTGCATAAACACTATGACGTTTTTGATGCCTCAGGTTATAGAAGCACAATCATTACAATGAAGACCATATTTCTTTCAATCTTTCCATTGGTCATGTAGCACATTGAGCAATCCATCTTGCTCAGATGCTCTACATAGTCATATATATAGATTTATTTCTTTGCTTCTTGCAAATAGCATTTAACCTTTTGAGCACTGCAAGTAATCTGAGGTATGAGAGTACACTCTGCAACTTCTACTTTCCAACATAAACCAGATGAAGTGTGCAAGTCATACTATCAAACGTAATGCATGCAGACTGGAAAAACACTGGATAAAGGACTAGGATTGTTCCATATGTGTATTCACCGTGGCTGAACATGACTGTCATGAGCAAGTAGAGGACAACCATATATGGCAGTACCAGGTACCAAGCTTCTGAAAGCTGCTACATGACCCTGATGTACTGATGCCAGCAGTAATCTACTACACAACAGCAGTGCAATGAGGATGGCTGGAGATCAGTGGCAGAAGAATAGCAGTGAGTATGCATGACACACTTTTCAGAGGTAACTAACGTGTGTTTGCTCACAGACATAGCAATACCAATGCTTTTGCCATCAGAACATCATTCAAGTGAAGGACATACCACTCGTTCTTCATTTAGAAGCAGCTTCAAACTCATAAATCAAACTGCTTAGCAAAACACAGCAAAAAAAAAGTCAGCCTGGGTTGCTGATGGCTCAAAATCTATTAATAAACAAGGAAATAATTCTCATTGAAAAGATACATAATAATTATTATTTTCCTATTATTTTAGTTCACGAGCATAAAACAATTTTCTGAAGATTTGCATCAGGTTTTAAATTAATAGCAAATGTCTCTACATTATACACAACACTTTAATAAAACTGCAAAACTGGATCCACTTTCAGCCTCCATTCAGTTAATTCAGTCATGTGGCGCAGTTCCTCTTTAATGGAATGATTTATATAACCACAAAGCCCTCTGTGAATTTTACAATTGAATATATCATTGATGATTGTCTGCAATGAGGCTTGAAGCTTAGAATTAAAAACTTATTAGTATTTTCATTAGGAAAGTTCAAGAGCTCAGATATTGAAGATCAGACCCCAGGGTCCCTACTGGGTTTATACTGAAAATATTCCTGCAATTGTTCAGAATTTCCTCTTTGCTATGAATCATTTAAATGAAAACCTTCCAGACACAGATACGAAATTTCAAGGCCAAAAGAGACCATTGCAATCATTCAACCTGATCTACTTGCAATGCAGATCAGTCATCCCTTCATCTTCTCACTGGTCTTTCCAATTAGGCCGTTCGTATGCCCTGAGCTCCCATCCTCTGTAATATCTTCCCTGTCCTAATGCTCAGCACACCCTAACGCCTACAGCATGCCCTGATTTACTGTGTCATCTCAGATTAGGTGTTTTCTGTCTACATACTCTTTTATCCTTTGGGATTCTTTTTTTCTTGTTATTTAACAATCCTCAACCCTTGCTTTGCATCTTTATTTTCCCAATCAGACAGGCTTGTCTGTTACTGAAGGACTATGCAGCTGCAGTGAGCTAGCAAATAATGTCCATTTTTAACCACTCATAATATTCAATAGTGCATAAAAGCCCAGTGATGCTTTTTCTCTAGAAGCAGCTGGTACTGGTTACTCTCACATGATGCTACACATTCTACTGTTAAAGGGTGATCCATGGTTTATTTGCTATCTTCCAGAAAAATCCTTAAATATACAGGGAAAGAAAGAATGTAAAACTTCATTCTTTCAGATCAATTTATCTAAATGATCAGTTTAGAGAGTGTGTGGCTGCATGGCAAAGAAGTGAAGCTACTTTCCAGCTTACTCAGGGTACCAAAAGATCAGCCTAAGACCAAATCTGTGTTGTAGGGGTGGACACTGTCGTGGGTTCAGCAGCAGCAGTCATTTTTCTTTTTTTCATAGTAGCTGGTGCAGCACTGTGGTCTTGGTTTTTCGGCTTGGGAACAGTGCTGATAACACCAGTGTTTTCAGTTACTGCTTGGAAATGTTCTGGTCTGACCAAGGACTTTTTGAGTCTCATGCTCTGCCAGGGAGGAGGGGAAGCCGGGAAGAAGCCAGGAGGAAGCAGAGATGGAGCACCTGACCCAAACTGACCAAAGAGGTATTCCATACCACAGCATGTCATGCCCAGGATGTAGAGACAGAGACCTGGGCGGGGGGGCACTGCGTGGCGTGGCTTGGTATCAGGTGAAGATCTGTTGTATTCTCTTTCCTTGTATTTCTCTTGTGTTATTATTGGTGGTAGCAGCAGTGATTTATGTCATACCTTAGTTACTAAACTGTTATCTCAACCTGTGGGAGTTGCATTCTTTCAATTCTTACCCCCATTCCCCCTGGACTGGTGAAGAAAAAGAGGGGAGTGAGTGAGAGAGCGACTGCGTGAGTTTGAGGGGCTTAAACCATGACAGACACATACCTCATTTGTAGTGGTGCACAGACACAGTCATGCTTTCAAAACGTTCTATCTTACAACCACCTTTCTCCTCAATGGAAGCAGAGATGCCAAGATCTATTTGGATCCTCGTATAGTAATCACAAAGAGTATCCTTTCCTGATCCTAGTAGACAGTCTTGCTGCCCATAAAGTGCTCATATATGTGTTTTTTGTCCTTGGGATATAAATCCACTGTGAAAAAGATCATATTCGTTACATTTAGATCTGGAGCTTAAATAGAGGTTTTATCCCGATATGTCATGATTCTCTAGGAACTTAATTCCAGCCAACTTTTGCTCCTCTGGTGCCACTGCTACATACACAGTCAACTACTCCTTGTGCAGAAGGTGCTTCTGAGAAAGCAACAGAAAGAGGCAATAACTTGCATACATTTGCTGCACCTCATCCCAACCTATTGGCTGTAGGAGGGAAGGAGGGATTGCATCCCTGCCCTGTGAAATTCTTTCAGTTGCAAGAACGATTCAGCACCCTCATCAAACTTTCCAGTGTTGGTGAGTAAAATGCATCATTTGAAAATCTTCAGGTCTATATATGTATGATTTCCATCTTTCAGGACACTCTCACCAGGTACCAGACCTGTTCCATCACTGATGAATAGTTAAATACAATTTCAAGGAAGGAGTCATGCCTAATTCTCTTATAACAGCC
This sequence comes from Forpus xanthops, assembly GCA_032466535.1. Lineage (NCBI taxonomy): Eukaryota > Metazoa > Chordata > Aves > Psittaciformes > Psittacidae > Forpus > Forpus xanthops. Next base: position 20,887 of record JASSUY010032800.1, read on the forward strand.
TCCCCAATCCTGTTCACATTAAATTTTTTATATCAAAATGAGTTTTTCTAAGAGGGAAGACTAGCAGCCACCTACATGAGGGAAGGACCACATCATCATATGCGAGGTCAATGATGCAGATTCAAGCCTCCTGGTTTAATGAAAGCTTAGTGAGGTGCACGACACATGGTTTTCTTCAGTGAAAGCACTAAGGAAGTGACAAAGTAGTGTCCATTATGCTCAGAAAAGGAAATAATCATTCTCTCCCTGCCCCTTTCAAAACAATGATGGTCCATTGGGATGGCCTGAGCCAACAGAATCCAGTATCAGGAAAACTTACTGCATTTTCACTTCATCATTCACCTAATTGAGAAATTATTATGGTATAAATAAGTCCAGAGATTACTTTGACAAGTTGTGATAAAGGCACCACAGCATCTTTCCTACTAAAAAAAGGAAAGGGGAAGCAAGAATAAATGAAAAGATAATACTGCTGTTATTGTTCATTATTTTTATTTCTGTAGCAACAAGTATTTCAAGGCTCCAACTGTGAAAAGAAGCCTGTTCTGTTAAACAGGTTGTAGGAAAGCAGTTCTGCTTTGACAAGTGTGGTGGGAAATGTAGTCTGGAAAGATATTTTACCCACAAAGCAGCAGAAGAAAATGAGATCCTGGAGCAGCTCGACAGATACAACTGTGCTCCAAATGGAAAACTTTCAACGACATCTCTGTCTTTTCTTTATCCCCATCTGCTTTACCCCTCTACTATCTTCACCATAAGCATTGCTCCAAGATTTGTTACTGTGCTGAAAATGATCATATAAGATTTTAGAACTTAGATATCCATTAAAGGAAACTGCAAAGCCTGGGAACTCTTTTCAACAAAGAAAGTAGATCAGTCTAAAAAGTAGCTTAAAAAGCTGATGGAGCCAGGCTCTCCCAAGGTGAAAATTAGACATTGGTGCCATCAACAGAGCTTCACTGATTTTTCTCTCTAGAAATACAAGCCTGTCTATAATTCACTCAGTAGATCTTTCCTGGTAGGTAATTAAGGCAACACTTCCCTCATTTGCTGACACTGACAGACTTGTTTTGCAACCTGTTCATTTTTGAAGAGGAATTGCCATTTATACTTTCTTTTCGCATTTTTCTCCATGCACAAAAATATCTCCCTTTTCCCACTCAAGATGAGACCTGTCATATCTTGCTCAGAACTGAGCTCAGCAAATCATTATTAGAAGTCTGTTAGGAAACTCTGAAGCAAGGACCAATGTCAATGATGTTGGCATTCCTGCCAGTTCTGTGCTCTGAATATTCAAAAGATCCTGAAAAACATGACAGTTTTTGCAAGTTGAGGGATGCAATCCTGCCCCTCTACTTTGCTTTCATGAGACCTCACTTGGAGTATTGTATGCAGTTCTGGTTTCTTCAACATAAAAAGGACATGGAACCATTGGAACAAGTCCAGAGGAGACCACAAAGATGATCAGGGGACTGGAGCACCTCCCATATGAAGACAGGATGAGAAAGTTGGGGCTGCTCAGCCTGGAGAAGAGAAGGCTGTGTGGAGACCTCATAGCAGCCTTCC
>JASSUY010032802.1:0-38315 GCA_032466535.1 Forpus xanthops
AGCATTCACAACTTCCCTGGGCAACCCATTCCAGTGCCTCACCACCCTTACAGGAAAGAATTTCTTCCTCATATCCATTTTCCCCTTCTTGAAAATTGAGGATATATTTCCCTTTTTCCAGTCATCTGGAACTTCCTCTGACTGCCAAGATTTTTCAAATATGATGGATAGTGGCTTAGCAACTTCATCTGCCAGCTCCTTCAGGACCTGCGGGTGGATTTCATCAGGTCCCATGGACTTGTTTATGTTCAGGTTCCTAAGATGGTCTCAAACCAGATCCTCTCCTACAGTGTGCCCAGGGTCTTCATTCTCACTGCCCCTACATCTGCCTTCCAAGACTTGGGTGGTGTAGTCAGAGCATTTGCCGGTGAAGACTGAGGCAAAGAAATCATTAAGAACCTCAGCCTTTTCCAAATCGAGGGTAGCCAATTCTCCCGATAGCTTCTGGAGGGGGCCTACACTCCAGGTCATTTCTTGTGGATTCAAGGGCCCTTGAAGAAACCCTCAGGCTGCAGCTTGCAGGCAGCCCAGCTCAGCAAGCAGAGCCTGCAGCATGCTGGAACTGAGCCCAGGACCCTTTGTCAGTACAACCCCGATGCGGTGACAGGGCACAAGGGAGAAGCCCAACGGTTCTCCCGGAGCTGGCTGCGGCGCTGTCGGACACGGCAGAGATGTTGGGACAAGCTGTGATAGAGCTGCACCGGAGGCTTTCGGCAGCGCTCACCCAGCCCTCCCAGCACGAGTGTAATGCCTCGGGCTGCGCTGTCCCACCAGCCAAGCCCTCAATCGGAGCACGAAGGGAGCCGGGGCTGTGCCATGGTCCTAGCGCCCCGCTGCGGGGCTAGGGAGCGCCCGGGAGCCGGGGGCAGCAGCAGTGGGAAGCGGATCAATCCTGGACCGTGGCTCTGGAGGACGGTGGTGGCAGCCGCAGCTCCAGCCCTGCCGCTGCTGGGGTGGGAAAAGGGCACCAAAGGACAGCGGCAGCTCAGCAGCCGGTGCCGTGCAAGTGCCCAGGCTGTCCTATCAGCGTCCGCTCCGACATTGTCCTTGCTGCGGCGCGGTGGATGGGGCTCTTCTTCTGACCACTCATTCCACGCTCCGGAATGCTGATGCAGGATGTATGGAGCTGCTGCCCGGGAACACTGAGAGATGGCAAAAGCACCTTCTTCCTCAGGTATCCCCACCTCCATGCAGCACAGCAGCCCCAGGGGTGCTGGAAGAGCTCATCCCCCTACCCACAGGTCTTCCTCTCCTGGTGGTCCAGGCTCTGAGGAGCATCTCCAGCCTTCGAGGGAAGGGGTGGCCCCTGCAAGGGTTACCAGGTGTCCCTCTGCAACAGGTATCACAGCCAAGCTGGGCTTGAGAGTAAAACAAGCAAGAAGGGACGATGCCCTCATTTCAAATCTAACGAAACTCCTGAACCTCTGAGCTGCTTTCTGGTGGCCACAGGGAGGGAAAGATGCTGCACTGCCTGCGCTGGCCTTTTCCAAAACCTCCCTATGCACAGCCTGCGCTGTAGGACGTGATCTCCCACCGCACCCCTCAAGACCTCCTACTTCTGACCACAGGCACTGAGCACCTTGGGTTTATCAAAACACAGCACAACAGGGAGAGGTGGAAATTGGGGCAGGGAATGGAATGACACAGAGTCACAAGCTAAAACACAAAGCATGGACCAGCCTGGGAAAAAAAAAAAAAGGCACCATGCAAAACCAACAGACTATCTCCATGAAAGTGCTGGAAAACAACCTCCCACCAGCTCCCATTCCCAGCCTGGGAAGGGAAAAGCTTCACACCTGCTCTAAATGTCGTGAAGGCTGCAACAAGCCCAGCCAGGAATAGAAGTCACTGAATAGATTCTTTCCCTCCTCCGAGGGAGAACGCAGCAAGCTCTGTTCTCCCACATGGCACCCCAGGCTGCCTCACGCACCCGCTGCCAGGTTTGTGGAGTAAGGGGATGCCATCCATGCTGGAGAGCCTTGCAGGCAGCAGCCATGTGCCAGGACAGGGAAGAACATGACCAGCACATTCAAGGGGAGCTGGGCACAGCCGGCACTCCATTTCACAGGAATAAAGGAGCAGAGCAGCAGGGCAAGGAAAAGCATCCAGTGGCCAGCGTTTCTATACTAATTGCAGCCTTAATGGCACAACCTGCTGCAGGTAGCACTGTTTCTGTGCATGTCTTCTCCTGGACTCTACTAAGGGAGGTGTCTTCCCCCTGCTCTCCAAGGAGCTGAGTGACAGCAACCTGGCGGAGAGAGGACACGTGCTCCAGCGACAGGATCTGTGACACAGTAGTGAGAGTGGAAATCCTAGAGCTCAGGCAGTGTTAATGGAGATGCCCAACTACGGATATCAAGAAAAGCCAGCAGAAAGTGTTAGAGTCCCTACAGAAAAGGAAGGGTTGCTCTAGGGGCCACCCAGTTCTGAGCCAAAAGCTGCAGATATTCAGCTAATGCAGCCATCTGAAGCAGAAAGGCTGGGAAAATCTGAGCAAATCCTCCCTGTTTTGCTGCCCAAAGACTGAAAATAGGATGTTTCTGCTGCCCACAGCTTCCAAATCATGCTTTCAGGCAGGACAGTTGCTTTGCTTTTCCTCTCCTCCTCTTCGTTTCATTAAGGGGGGTTTAGGGGCTGAAAGAAGCTTGCTGAACCTTCAGACCTTTGCAAGCAGTTACCAAGTGGTGGTGAGCAATCCTAGCCAAACAAGGTATTTTCCAACAAGGAAGGAAAGGAGCAGGGGTGAGAGAGCACAGAGGAAGCAGCAGCTGTGATCTAGTCCCGGGCATTGCTTGTTAGTACAGGGAGCTGGGCACAGGGCTCAGCCTCGGAGCAGGTCCTCTCCTCCCTGGCACCTTGGGGCTCTACCAGCAGCTCCCGTGTCAATCCCACAGTGAGTAGGGCTGAAGACCAGGGAAGCTGTAGCAAACACGGCAGTCTGGAATCTGGCTGTGCTGGCTCTCCATCTCTTTTCTGTGGACCCAAGTGTGGAGAGAAAGGGAGGAGAGCCTGGCACCGCTCCTGCCTGAGCCTAGTGTGCCATCTGGCATTTGGATGCAACACACTGGGCTGAGTGGGAGTCAGCAGAGGGACCTGAACCTTCTGGCCTGACGCTGGAGAGATCTGAGAGAGAGGAAAGGAGAGAAGGCTCCAGCAGCAAGGAGGGAGGTGTTTGCTAATGGGAGCCAGTAGGTCCCTAGGCACGGGTCCTGCCTGAAGGAGGGGTTTTGTGATTCAGTCAAGAACAAACATACAATGTGGGAAAAGAAATTAAAACCTAAGAATAGTAAATGAAACTGCCTTGTCTGGGGAGCTTCAGCTTGGCAGGATGAGGCAGTGTGTCTGCCCTTTCCCTCTCACCCTGCCACAAGCAGCAAGGGTCACTGAAAGAAAGGGGCTCCCACAGTGGAAAGTGTCACCAGCTGCTGAGCTGAAGCAGGCAGGAATAAATCCAAGTTCTGGAGGAGCAGTAAGGGTTTGTTGGGACACTGTGCCTGTTCAGATGGGCACAGAGGTTGGGTTAGTGAAGTGCAGCCTTACCAAGCATCTCAGGCAGACACCAGCACAGAGGGTGTTCTACTCCAGAGCCAGGGTCTGAGATGTACAGGAAAGATCTAACAGCATCCAATTCTGCCTCCATCTTCTTGGAATGTGATTCCTGGGAGGTACAGCCTCAGTGGATGAAGAAAACCTCTTGCACTATTTCCTGCATCTGCACTAACATAACCCAGATGAAATAAAACTTCCTGTTTCAGAGCTCAGGCCAGAGGTGGAGTGGCATAAAAAGGGAAAAAACACCTCCTTCGACAGGTGTTATCCTGACTAACCCCACTGCAGCTGGGCTGTGCCTGTGGGAAATGGGGGGCAAGTCCCGCTGTATCCACACTGGCAGCAGAGGAAGGATGCCCTTTTTCACAGAACTCAGTGTGATGTATGGTGGTAGGGATGCCAACCATAATGACGGGTCAGAGCCCCTCATTATTTCTTCTGTCTTGTTTCTTTAATTAAACTCAAAGAGAGAGCATCCAACCCATCTGCACCTTCAGTCTTTGGTAGGATTGTTTATCTCACTCTCTGCAGGGCTTCTGTGTGCCATTGGAAAGACCAGGGTGAGCCAAGTGCCTGCAGCCTGCCAGCTACTAGCTCTACTCCTCCCCATGCCCACCATCCATCCACTCACAAGGCCTGCAGGATGTCCGGGGAGATGAACCTCTGTTCCCAGTGCTGATCCCTGCTCCCCACAGAGCCAGCACAGGCAGCAGATGGGTTGGTGTCCCTCTGCCAGCACAGGCAAGGGGGACGGAAGGTAGGTGGTGGAACCAAATCCAGTCTAATTAAGGGTAATTACCATTCATCCCAGGAAGTGGTAGGAGACAGAGCCCACGTTCTCCCTACCTATTAATAGCTGTCAGCAGCTGCACAGCTCCTGCTGGGACTGAGGGACAGCAGAAAGCTTTGGGAGGAGAGGCAGCACAAACAGCATGCTGCTCCCCATCCTTCAGTGCCAGCTGTGCAGGGGGCTTTTTCCTCCCTCCAGGATGCTGTTCCTTTTGCTGCTTCCCCATGATGCCAGCAGATGCTGGCTGCTTTTAAGCAGTTTTACAGCCAGAGCTGCAGAGAGCCAGCCAGAGGAGGGCCTGGAAAAATGGCTTTGGAGAAAGTTTGTGCTTCTCAGCATCCTCAATCTGCTGACCACCCCCAGTTTTGGCAACTGTCCGTGCTCCTCACTGAAAGAGTAGAAGCCACCCGTGCAAGAGAACAGACCTTGCTGGCTCCTGCCCCAGTGAATCCCTTTGGTGTCAGGCAGACATCAAACACCAACTGCCTTCTCTCAAACCTGACCTTCAGCTCTACCCGCAGCTCTTCCCCCCAGAGAGATGAACCACATCTGACAGATGGGGGCTGCCTCGCTGAAGGCATCAGCTAAAGAAGCTGCCTCACATGGTGTAAAGGACTCAAATAGAATGACATCCTGAATGGGTACGGTGACTTTGGGCTGTCACAGCATGATGTGAGGACAAAGTGGGCTGCAGGAGATGGACTAACAGGGGGACATGTGCACAGAGGGTGGTTTTCCATCCCCTTCCATTCCTGCTACCTCCAGCTGCCACTGAGAACAAACAGGCTGCTGCCTGCCATGGGCAAAAACCTCACCAGATGTGTCTGTGCAGTCTCTGAGGAGACAACTGGTGCTGGTGCCACCCACGAGAGAGAAACCAAGAAGCAGATTAGAGAAGAGCTGCTTGGCTGCGGGCTGTCTTGAAGGCTGGGAAAAGCAGTCCAGAGGAGAAAAAGGCACCTTCCTGTGTCCAGGCACTGTCCTCTCCTACTCTGGAGCTAGTCAGTGCCTGGCAATAAACCCTGTCCTAACAACAACCAGCCCATTCACTGCTGGTGCTGCACTCCTTGCACTCAGAGCTGCTGGGGCTAGGGCTCCTCTTGTGTTGCCTTCTCTCAGCAGCTCACCTTGAAGTGGAAGATTCCTAGACTGAGAGGGGCAATGTCTGTCATCTTCTTTGAGAGAAGCCAAGCCCAGCTTCTTGCTGGAGCCTATTACTGAAACTAACCAGGGCAACAGCTTGAGAAGTGAAATGTAAGAGTGGACATTTGGGTCAAAAGAGGGAGCTTGGTCCTTAATTTCTGCAGATCCCTGAAGCACACAGACTGCATACAGGCCAACAGCCACTCTACCTGGACATGCTGTGAAAGACTATTTGTGGATGGAGCAGTTTGGAGCTTTCTGACAAAGCCTGAGCTTCTGGTGTCACAGCTCTAGAAATCACACCCAGCTGAGTGAGCTTTAAGACATGGGCGAAAAAAGCAAGGATTTTCCCTTCTCTTCCCTTTCCAGGATGTCATGGTGCTGCCTTCATCCCCACATGGCTTCTCTCCCAACAAGTCTTTACAAACACCCTCAAAGAAACTAAGAAATCAAAGTGGGAGAAGCCAGGTAGGATAACAGGTTTCTAGTCCATCATGCCTAGGACATTAAAAGGGGTTGCCACCCTACAGCCATAGCTCTGTCTCCATGTCTCCAGAACAGCACTCGAATCCTCACCTTAGCCACAGAAGATGCCATGCAACGTACGTTCCTCACGCAGAAGACAATGAAGGACCTGGATCCTCTCCTATTTATTTGTTGTGATACGAAGTTCAACTACTGTTACACTGTCCTCAAACTCCAGGCAAAGACAGAAGAGCTGATAATGCACAACACCATCTCAAGTGCTGCCTGGGGGAAATCTGAGACCTGGCAGCTGGAGGGATACAGGGGACAGCTTGGATTTGCTGGTAGGATGATGCTCTAGTCACTAAGGGCAGGAAGCTGTGCCTTCCGCCATCCCCTCCCTCAGATGTGAACAGGGGCAATGGGAATGGTTGTGGGATTGGGTACAGGTGTTTTACCTTCCATGAAGTCAGGTACTCCATGGCATCTGAGGAGCAACTACAACTGCACACGCCATGGAAACACATGCTAATGTCTACACTCACGGAAATAAATGCTAAGGTAGATAAAGAGTTAAGGCAGCTACTTTTATCAGCCACCATTACTTGTTTTCAGTATATGATTGCATCCAGTTCAACGACTGACTGTGATACTTGGGCGATGTTGTCTCTGGAAATCAATGACTCTGGGCAGGCACCCACTTCAAAACATGACACTTATATTTGCCGTGAAGCAGGCTAAGGACTTCAGTGATGATGGCTCGTTAAAGGCCCAGCTCAAAATCATGGAGGCAACTCAGCAGGGCTATTTCTGTGTGTGCAGTTTAGTTCTCTCAAGCCAAACTGAATGCGCGCATGGAAATCGGTGCCAGAGAAAATATTTCTAGCTTTATATTGCTCTCACTTCTGCTTTTCAAGATCTCAAAGCCCTGAAGATGTGTTCCTGGGAATAATATGGTCAGTGTGAGGCCAGTGATTGTGCCAGGAATTGCAAGGCCGCTGACACCCCCTCTGTGTTAAACACCAGCTTGACTCACAGGCGATGTCACTGTCCTCTCCAGAGCTGAGTGACAGAATCAGGCCACACCTAGAAAAGAGGCACATTGCTGCCAAAGCCTAACTCCCGATCTCTGACGCTCACAGAGGAGGCCTCGAACACTTGATCCTTTTGTTTAATCTATGCCTCTCTGCATGTACCGTTTTGTTGCTCAGCGTTTCGGGTCATCTTGACTCACCATTTGTAGCATCTTCTTCACGACCACCAGATCTGTTCTATACGAGAGCTTCCCAAACGTGCCAGCTCCTGCGGCACTTGCAGGACTGCCGTGAGAGGGGGCAGCAGTGTGATGCGCGCTCCCAAAGGGCACGGGCTGGGGACGCGCATCACACGTCCGATACTGAGCGCAGAGCCCGGGCCCCCCTCCACGGCCCAGCGCCACCGCCCCGCCCCGGCAACGGCCGCGTCCGCAGCGACCGGCGGCAGCAGCGGCGGGTGAGAACCGGGCGGGCCGGGGGGGGCCGGGATGTGTGTACCCCTCGGCCATAAGGCGGCCGAAACCCAGAGAGCGAGGAGGGACCCCCGTGTTTCACAGCCGGCCTCTCTGTCCCCTTCCCCGTGAGCTCGGGTCTCCTGGCGGGGCACCCCTTCCACACCGCGCACCACCCGGCCCTTTGCCGCTCTGGTCGTTAACCGGTTGGCAGGGCTAATGCGCGTCCTGCCCTCTCGGGGACTCGGGAGGGGAGCCTCGCTGCGGGCTGCAGTGGGCAGCAGGTCCCGAAGGGCTTTCGCGTTTCTGATCCTCACCTAGACATGGTGACAGACCCAGACTCACAGCGCTGGCCCCACGCATTGTGGTGAGGGCATTAACCATGCCCCCAAAGGGGCTGGTCGGCCTCGCTCTTCCCAGCTTCCCGTTGCAGACAGATTCCATTATATCTGAAGCTAAATGGATACCTCATTTGGCACCCTTTTGTTTAAACTTCCTTAAAGCCCATTGCAGAGACTCAGCCCCTTGAGAAGCCTGCGATGTGCTGCCATAATGTGCACTTAGCATCAGCTTTTCTGAGTGTAAGGAGTTGTGGCAAGTCCCTGCATGTGGCAGCGGAATCAGGGGTGTGTTGGCCAGTCAACTGCTTGCCAATGTCCCTGCTAGCCGGCTGAGGCATAACCAAGCTCCAAAGGAATTCCTCCTGCACTCACAAACTCTTCAGTAAATGCAGCATTTACAGTTGCTCTTTCTTGTATCACTGTACTGCTGGTAGAAGGTATCAGGCAAAGGTCACTAGTTTCCATGCAGCTCCTCTTTAGGTCTCACTGGGCACTGGTGTGAATCAAAAGAGCAGAAATCTTTTATTCCCAGGTCAGAAGAGGTTCAGCTGAAGAAGGTTTGTTAGGCATGCAGGTAGCAGCATAAGCTGGCTGTGTACGTGGCTTTCCTCCTGGAAAGGGAAGTGGGACTTCTATTTTTTTTAATATATATATGTAGAAGTTTTAGTATAATTTACCTTTCAGCTTAATCTGAGTGTTAAATGACATAAATTGGGAATTTACTATATGACCACATTCATTGTATGTAATTTCATAAAGCCTTTTAGCGTAGGTGACTGATGCGTATGTAGTGGGTGGGAAGGCGCATACATTAATGCCCTTGGCTTGGCTTATTCGTGAATTACAATGCTTCTCTGGTGTTTAAATACATGTTTAGCAAACCCCGTTGTAGAAACTGACTTGGTGTGTGTGCTCTGGCTGGGTGAGACTGCTGCAGCCACAGTAGAGGGGTTGCAGCAGTGAAAGAGGCCGTTTCCCTGGTGGGAAGCAGGGAGCTTACCGTGCTGGGGTGGTGGGATGGGAACAGGCACTGTAATAGCAGTGACTCAGTGCCAGACTCAGCCCTCCCATCCCTGGCACCACAGGCATGGGGTTGATTCAGACACCTTGCAGGCTGGCTGTCGCAGCAACAACAACCTTGCTCCACACCAATGCTGAGTAGGGTGGCAGAGCCATCTGAGCTGACCCATGGAGCTCAGGTCAAACAGGGCTCCCCAGCAGCCAGGACACAGCCACCCAAAAATGTCTGCATCTCCTTCGAGGCCATCAGAAGTAGGGGCTGGGCTGCCTCTGGGTAGCACACACTGGCTGAGCTCCGGCTGCAAGTGAGCTTCATGCAATGCATAGAGGGCTTGCACCATTTCCACAGCCAGGTTTTGGCTCTGCCTGAGGGCAGCTCTGTCTCCCGACTGATGCTCAGGAGTCCTTCCCATCATCCTGTATGTGTCATAGGTTATGTACCCTCTAAAAATCAATCTGCCATAGGTAAACTGGCAATCAGAACATCTGCTGGAATGCAACCATGCATTCCAGTCATGAATCCTAGGCCACTGATGCTGCACTGGCTTTCCACAAGAAGCTTTTAACAATTGCTTCCAAAAGGTCAGGAAAGCCACCATGAGCTCCAATTAGCTTTGACTGGCCTGGGGGACAGAGTGACACAGATGCTTTTTGAATAGGACGAAGTACTGAGCAAGGAGAAAATGTTTTTCACAGTCACTTCTACTCTATTAATGCCAACTCACTGCCATCCAGCTGTGCCCTTCTGCTGAAGTCCACCAAGCACCAAAAGCTGGGTTTCAGCTGGGTCAGCATGCTATGGAGAATCGAGTCTCTTCTCTTCCCCTCAGAGGTGGCACAGCACCTTTCTTTGGGAGCAGGAAGATTTACAAAGAAAGGGCTTATGGTCCCCACATCTGCCTTGTCCTTCCACACCCGCCCTCCTTCAGATCAACCAGGCTCCCTTTTCCTACAGCCTTTGCTTTGTCATCTGTACACCAGTGCCTTGCAGGAAATAGAGCTTCCCTCTGTGCCTTATAACTGCTTTGGCCGGAGGATGCCCTGCCGCTACCATCTCCACCCTTTCCTGACTCCCATTCTGAAGCGGTTACTGTCTTCTGGGACCTGCTTCAAGTGCACTCGAAAAAGCCTTTGCTGGCATATTTGCTGCAGTACAGCATGAATCATTTTGCTTCTCTCCTGTAGTCCCTTCCTTCCTGCTTTTGCCTGTTCTTCACAGGCTGTTCCTCAAATGTCTTTTGGAGGGGAGAAGGAGCAGAGGGAGTAGCTCTAGAAAGGTCAGTTACAAAGCTTTCAGAGAGAGAGGGGCCTGTGCTGACTGATGCAGCACAGACTGGGAGGGAAGAGGAGAAGGAAGCAGCCTTGTGCAGGGGAAGGACCTAAGATATTTCATCTGGGGAGTGCTGCCTGGCTCATGCCGTTCACAAAAGAAGAGCTGTTTGGGATCAAAGTGGTGCTCAGCTGAGGGATGCTTTGGCACAAGATGCCACATGGCAGTTACCTCCTGTGCAGGGTGTTACTGCAGGGTCCTTTTGACTCTACTGGGGTGCAAGGCCAGCTTTGCCCTGAGGCCTCCTCTTGGTCTTGCAGGATGCTGTCCTCCCCTCTGACATTGCCATCCAACCATCTGCCTCATGCTTCCTGCAGTCGCTAACCCCCCAGCCATGCAATGCAGCCTTGTTATGTCCAGTTAGCCCCAGTAGGGATCTGTATGGATCTATATGCCTTGGGAGATGCTCACCAAGCACGGGTTGAACACAGAACTCAAGGGCAGATTTCTCCCTAGTGCCTTCTCTGCCTCTTTCGGACTAGCAGGGCTGGTAAGGGTCCCACTAGGACTTCCAAGCAGTATCTATACATGTGGGAATCTGGGAGCTGAGACCACGGGTCCTCATGTTGGGGTAGGAAATAGCAAATGGGAAACTTTGGTTTGGGAAAGCTCTGCAGAGATAGTAGGATTGGGCATCCTTCCTTCTGCTCCAGGCTGGTTCTTTTAGCTTGTATCTGCATAGACTCAGTGTGGTTTGAACAGGTCTCACCCATCTCATCAGTTAATGGTTGTTTGGAAAGAGTTCAGCTGGAGAGTGCATTGGGAAATACAGAAAAAATAATGCAGTTATAGTGTATTCATCTCTAAAGCGTCTGTCTAAAGAATCATAAGAACAGGCATACTGGATCAAACCAGGGAGGAGTCTGGCCCAGTATCCCACTCTGACGTTGGCTAGAAACAGAAGCACTCTTTCTCCCTCCATCCATGTTCAACTCATACTGAACCAGATGTTGTCTCTGGACATTTAGTCAGTCTCAAGGAGTTTCTCTTCCATGGACTCATCCTGGAACCTGCACAGACTCTCAGCATCCACAACTTCCCATGGCAAGGAATTCCCCAGTTCAACTGCAGGCTGTGTGAAGAACCATCATTTTCCTATTCTAAAAGCCGGCTCTTGCTCTCTTCACCTATTTCTTTTACTGGAAAAGACAGTAAACAATCAATCCCTGTCCATCCTCTTCAACAGCACCCTGAATTAACACCACATTATTATCTGCTTGTTACATACGGTACCTAGAGACGTTTCTAGACAGGGCAGTGTGTAAAGATAAGGCTGAAAAATCGTTTTGCTGCAGTGCTTCCAGTCCAAGCAGACGGGGCAAGTAAAAGGCAGGAGCCAAGGGTATTGCAGGGAGCAGTGTGAGCAGCCCATTCTCATCACCGGCCTCTTTCTAAAGTTGCCTTTTTCTGTTGCAGCTGGAAAATGCGGTGGTGACTCTCAAGCAATTTTCCTTTTCCTTCCCCTGAAGGAGAAGCGTGTCCTGAGCAGGATGCAGCACCCAGTGACTGGTGGCAGGAGCACAGCGGTTCCCTCTCAGCATTCATTGAAGCCCAGCCTCGCTGCTGACTCGTACTGCACACGCCGTCTTATTGAGGATCCCGAGTGGTCCCTCACCACTGTCCCCTGCCTCACTGAGCTCTGCCTCCAGCACATCGTTCACAACTTCCAAAGTAAGTAGGAGCGTGTTTCCTCCGGGACACAGAGAGAGAGAGCATCAGTCCTGGGGAGCAGAGGGTCAACAAGGCAGGCAGATATATCTGAAGGGAAGAGTGTGGTACCCAGCCCTGCCAAAGGAACAGATGGGGAGAAATATCCCCTCGAGCATCTAGTTAAACAAACTGTTTAGTTGCTAAGTATATACTTGTACACTCCAGGGATGGCTGCAGTCCTCTGGGCTGCCATCCAGGACGTGACTCTGCCCTAACCTTCTCCTACCATTTCTTCTTCATTCTGCACTCTGCTGGACTCACTTACCTCAACCATGGCCAGGACTGTGGAATCACTGTTTCCTTTTCTTGATTCATGCATGTGTTACGGTAGTACTTGAGGACGTAGCCCCATTGTACTGAGTGATGTACAAAGAGATAGAGAATTGCTCCCTGCTCGGAGGAGCAACCATCTCAGAATACATATTGTACTCACAGTCTCATGCCTTCTCCATGGCTTTTGGTGGCAATGTGACAAGTTATATCCTCAGGCAGGGAGTGTGCTTGTAAAGCAGGTGGACTGATGAAACATAGCAAAACAGAAAAAAGAATGTCTTATCTGGGAATTGACTGGGAGGGGAGAAGGAAGGGCCTTTTTGGCTGACTTACTGACATGGCAGCAAAGACCAAAGGAAGGTCTAAGGCTGGGTCCACATTGGGACAGTAAGGCAGTACAGAGGAGCTCAGTGCTGCCTTACACCAGGAGCTGATGATACCTGTAGGTCTGAGCTGGAACACCATTACAGTCCTCAGTCTTGTCAGTCAGTCTGATGCCAAATGGACTGGACTACTCTGCACATGAAAGCAGTGTGCTTGGTGTCCCTCACATCATTAACTGACCTGTGTGGCTGCATCTTGCCTACTGCTGTGGCCTGAGTGAGCCCAAGTGAAGCCAGCCCAGTTCTGCCCATACATCTCCCACCTCTGCTTCTGCGTGGGACTTTGCAGAGAAGGTCACTGCAGTGCCAGCGGTAGCACACTGGAGAATGGGCTCCAGGAAGAGGCTGAGGTAAAACTGCGGGTTTTTCTTCTAGAAGAAACGCCAGAGAGACGAAGAGAATGCAAAGCTAACCCCACTTTGTGTCCCATGTGCAAATAGAAATCATCCCCTGATGACTTCTGTTACTGAGCACTGCCATGTACATGTGACCAAGCATTTACGGTACAAGTACATACAGCTTTTCTGTGACACTTCTTATCACAAAAAGCTTCCAGCAGACAGAAGCCAGCTGAGGCTATGGGTGAGCATTCGGAAAGAGGCTGAGGGGAGAAAGCCCCTGCGAACAGAGAACTTTTAGGTAAACAAGAAGAGCCTAAAGGCTGAGTGTATCTCAGTGGAAAGAAACGGGAATCAATCTGGGATAAGGCAGACACCTGAGTTAAGATAAAAAGGCACAAGGACTTGTGTGAGGAGCACACAGTTGTTCTCAAATATCGTCCTTCAGTATTTGCTACCAAAGGGAGCAAGCTCAGCAAATGGCAAGCCAAGTGCTCCCATTGCTGTAAGGCTGAACTAGCTCTCTTGGGAGCAGAAGCTCTGCTCTGAGTATAAACAGCACTCAAACTGAATTTAAACTGGGAGATAAGTTTCTGCTGCAGTTCCAAATATTACAGAGTAAACCCATTTACGCTGGTGTTTCATGTAAAAGTTAGAAAGCCTGTGCAGAACTGTAGGAGGTGAATCCTACATGTTGCTGCCAGCTTTGCTTCTCGCACCAGTTGCTGGCAACTGAGCAAAGAGCCAGTACTAGCAGAAGGGAGGGCACGGGCACACAGCTGGGGAGAAGGCAGAACCACAGCACCAGTCATGGCTCCTACAGCCCAGACTAACCTCTCCTTCTATTATCCCCTACAGAGAACCCTATTTTGGACTGTCTTCTGCCTGAACACCAAAGGAAAGTACTAGACAGGCTCCCCACTGGCCTTCCACTCGCTATCACTGCCAACCTAATAAGCGATGAGGACTACTGGAAGAGGTGCTGCACCAAGCGCTGGCAAGTGTGTGACATCTCCAACTACGGAGGCAGCTGGAAACGGATGTTCCTCGAACGTCACCTGGAGAACATCCTGAGATGTTTCATCCCCAACACCACGGACCCCAACCAGGTCCTAGAGCTCATCCCTCTCTGCAAAGACTATGTGTGGAAACTGGAGGTTGATCAGTTCCTGCCACCGTTGGAGGTGGATCAAAATCAGGAGAGGGATGACCTCTCTATGTCAGAGAGTGATATGGAATTCAGCGAGGCCTCCGTGCACCACTACGACCTGAGAGACCTCGTTACTGCTCTCCCTCACCTTGAAGAGCTTCATCTCACTTATGGTGTGAAGGACTGTGGCATGAACTTTGAGTGGAACCTCTTTAACTTCACCTACCAGGACTGCTGCAACCTGGCTGTCGCAGTGAAGATGTGCCAGAACTTGAAAGTAATGTACCCCAAACCAAACCTTCCTCCCTCAGCTTGATCTTCAAATTGCTTGGGGATAGCAACCCAGGGACCGTTTCTATTGCTGCCAGCACCCTTCCTTTTGCAAGTTGCAGTCTGGCAGAGTGCAGAGATGTTAACTTGCTGGCCTAGCGCCGAGTACCTTGTTCTGCATATGTCCTTGTTAGAACAGGTTGTCAGAGAGTCGGTGAGAAAAATACTCCCACAAAACATGTTCCCTATAGCATAAGAGAAAGCAACACTCCTGCTTTGAGTCCTCACGTAGTTCTGGGAAGGAGGAGAGAAGAAGCCCAGAGTTTTTCATAGGGAGTTTTTGGTAGTTATGCTCACTAAATACAAGTCAACGTTCCCCAGAGGAGCAAAGACCCCTAAGAAGAGCATGGGGTAATATATTTGCCTTAGAGTGATGATGGGTTTTCCTTCTGGGCAGTAACACCATCTTCAGTTCTGTGGCAACTGCAGTGCAGATACTCAGCCCCTACAAGCCACCAGCAGTCATTGCTGGCCAAAGTGCAGCCAGGGCAAGCTGGCTGGATGTTCTCCCCATGGATTGGCATGCTTTGGGAAATACTTTGCTTGGCTTCCAGAAGACAAATTACCTCTCCTGTGGTGAGGTGCCCTGGCCATGCAGGCCATCGCCCTTCACAGAGAGCGATGGGGTTACCACAGGTGCATGTGCTTGTTCAGACACTGTTCAACTGTTGAGTTTTGCTATTATTCTCTGCAGACACTTTGGTAGCTTTATCTTCTTGTAATATAGCTCCCTGTGTCAGAGATCACACAGAGTCAGAAGAAAGCAACAGGCACTACCAAGAGGTGAATCATTTCTCCCTAGAATAAGCATGGGACATCAGCAGCACACCCTGTCAGCTGGAAGTATCTGGCCACTCTAAAAGCAACTGCTCGAGCCTACTGGCTAAAGGTGTCTGACGTGAAGGGAGATGAATCCTGTCTGGTGGGCCATAGGCTTAACTCCTTTGAGGTCTTGTACAAAGCTCAGTCCAAAGCACTGAATGTTTTTGTGTCACTGTCCTTTATCCCCACAGGTTTTCAAGCTGACGCAAAGCAAAGTGGATGATGACAAGACCAGGCTGCTGGTCCATAACTTGCTGGATCACCCTTGCCTGGTGCAGCTGAACTTGTCCCACAATCTCATCAGGGACAAGGGGGCACAAGCTATTGCCAAATTGATCAAACACAGCAAATTAGAAACCCTGGACCTGTGTAACAACCAGATCCATGACCTGGGGGCTCAGGCTCTTGCTCAAGCTCTGGCTGAGAGCTCCACCCTGACCTCCCTGAATCTGCGCCTCAACTGTGTGGAGGACAAAGGTGGGGAGGCCATCGGCCGTGCCCTGCTGACCAATGCCACCCTGAAGTCTCTCCATCTGGGAAGCAATAAACTGTCAGAGCCAACCACGGCACTTTTCTCCCAGGTCCTGGCTCAGAACACCACCCTGACGAGCATCAACTTCTCATGCAACCACCTGGGGCTGGTAAGAGAAATCCCTTCTCCCCAGAGTTTTTGAGCCTGTGGTGGCCTCACAAAGCAGAGGCTCAGCCTGCCCTGCCTTGAAGCCACAGAGGCAAAAGCATCCCTCACTTTGCAGTTTTGCTATGATAACAATCACTTGAAAGCAGATAAGAGACTAGCAGGAAGAAGGATGTCTTCCATACACACACATGCATTTATCTCAGTCAGCTTGTTCACAGGTCTGAATCTAGCTTCCAGGCTTTGGGCTTTTGGGCAGAGAAGGATTTTCCCCCAGGAAACTGAAAATCAGGGAGTATGCCTGCGAAAAATCACAGCCACTTCACACATGTGGGCGTAGATAATAATGATAGGTGGTATGAGATGAGGGCCTAATGCCTCTGTGCTTTGGATCTGCTGTGCCATCTGTCACTCAGAAGCACATAGATAGTATCACCCTTCCCAGAATCTCTCCTGTACATCATGCACTCAGAGGAGACTGTTAGAAAACTGGCTTGGTTGTCGAGCTCCTTTAACTCACCCTGCAGCTCTGGAATGCTGTGGCAGGTCAAAACTGCCATATCTGGGTGCTTGTAAGTGGCTCCTAAAACACAGGCTTACATTTTCAAGACGGAAGAGCATCCACACATCTTACTACATCCCTAAAAGCTGCAGTATGCAACATGCCCACAAACCAGACTGCTTCTCTTCTGCTGATTAAAAAGAGCTTTAGAAATCTGAAACTAGACAGCCAAATGCAATCATGCTGGCTTTTAAACTTTCTGCACTGCCTCAATTTTTCTCACTGTCACAATAAAGAGAGAGCAAGACCAGCTGTCCCTGCTGGCAGGAATATTGGCATCAATGTGTTTGACAACGGTTTTAAAAGGATTTGATGGCAGAAAACCTTTTGTGAGTTCTGAGTTTTATAATCCTGGATGCGGAAAACCATTTGAGTTTAATGATACAAGGGGGCAAAGGCTGGAAAAGATAGAAGGGTTTTTGCTTAGTAAATAATAATGTCTATACTTAGCATCTTCCTTCTGATGAGCTCTCCTGTTACCCATTTGTGAAGCTCCACAGCAGCTCAACAGGAGGGTTGGTGGTATTATCTTTGGGGAAATGGGGTTTTTTGCTAGAGATGCAACAAATTCTGACCTCTGTACCTCATTAAAGAGACTCTTCCCCTTTTTGTTCCAACTTACTTGGCAAAAGGTCTAAGAGGCAGGGTACTGGGATGAGGGGGCCACTTGCATGAAGGAGATGGGGACAGGAGGTGTATTTGTTAGCTGGAAAAGAATAGCTGTGAGGGGAGAAAGTCAAATTGTCACATCCCTAAAGACAGTGCTTTAAGTAAGGGAGAGCAATCCCCCAAAGTGAGTGGCCTCCCTAAGGCTATCTACACTGCATTTTCTGTCCCATGCAGGCTGGATTTCAGTTGCGTGCAAAGTTCCCCTCATCTCACCAAATGGCAAATGGCATCCAGACAAGACACTGCCAGCACTGGGGCTCTTTGCACTGCCAAGATGAGGAGCAACACACTAATCACACTGGTATTTATCCCCAGGCAGCAGTGAGCAGGGAAGTGGGGGACAGGGGAGAGCAGAGACGCCTCTCATGTTTATCATCATCAGCCGTGCTATTAACCAGCCTGAGCTTGAGGACTCCTGACACTGTACCCAGAGGGAGTCGTTAGCATATGTCATATCACTGAGTGCTGCATAAGGTTATACTCTTTCCCTGTACTTCTCCTGTGAGCAATATTTCAGGTTTGGGTGAAGGCCTTCATCCCTTTTGGCGCCATCTTCCCACTGACTTCCCAGTGCCTGCAGCTCAGATTGCCCTGGGGAGGAGGGCAGGGAAGCAATACATTTCCCTGTTTGACCTCCTTTAACCCTCTCTTCTCACCCACTTGCAGGATGGTGGGAAGCAGATACTGGAAGGGCTGGCAGGTAACAAGGTTCTGACCGAGTTTGACCTCCGCATGGCAGGGGTGGGCCAGGAGACCGAGTACCTTGTTCACCAGATTCTGTGGGCCAACCGGGAAGCAGCACGGCTGGAGTCCCTGCAGCAGTCCGGAGAGCAGTGAGCGTTGCAGGTACACTGATGGAGATGCTTCACCTCAGAGGCTGGTTTTCACTTGTATTTGTGAGATACATTCAACTTGTGGCTGCTGCCGCAGCCTTACCACTGACATTTTAATATAAGACAGACATTACATGTTGTGGGACTGCAGTGGCATTACAGAAGCAATCTGCCTCTGGAGTCCTCTCTCCCACTGCACCCAAGACTAAATCCCACCTCCTGTGGTATTTCTTACATGCCCCAGCAGCAACTGGATGATATTCCACCTGCAAAGCAGGTAAAGTGAAGGCTCTACAATCTAAACGATCTAATCCAGAGCTAACCTTCACAACAGGCTGCTCTTTTAGGCTATTTGCTGAGGAGGATGTGAGATGAATAGAGGCTATAAGAATGTTTTCTGATCATTGCTCTGTTCAAGGATCTGTTTGGTTTTTATTGCAAAATCTGTCTGTAGTCTCAGATATGGGTGGTGAAAAGTAAAAACGAAATAAAAATAAATCCAAGAAATGACCAGTCTCTCCACCATGGTTTCCTGCTTCAGTTTGCTATGTCTTTGACCAGTGCCAGCCTGCATTGCAAACAGGTGAATTCTTTGCAATAAGATGTTTGTTCTAACTAGTAGTGCTCTTCTGCGCAAGCCTGTCAAAAGAATCTGTGTTTTGAATAACTTTAAGCTAGAGGGGACCCTGCAGGACTGCTGACCCACAGAGCCCACAGGGTTGAAAACAGAGCAGCCCCTCTCTGCTCCATGCATGGCTGTGGCCACGTAGGGACAGGATAGTGCATATACATGACTGCCTTGGTCCTCTGGCCACCCCACTCAGGAGAGGTCAGCAGGGAATTAAGGCTGACCTCCATCCCCTCCCGCACTCTGAGCAACACAGGGGCTTCACACGTCTCCCAGCACCAGCACTGACAGACAGACCCACGGCTGGCAGCCACCTCAGTGAATCATCCGAAACTTTTATTACACCGATTTGGTTTACAATCTTTGTACTTTGATATTTCCAACAAAAAAGGCAACATTGTGATATACCGTTCGTACATATATAGAGAGACAGACAGAGCTAGATCATATTGACAGAGTTGAAAGGTAAAAACTCAAGTGTTCACAAAAGAATTTGTTCACCAGGTACCCGCTTCTGCCTTGCTCTGCCTGATGGATACAGATGCCTGTGGTGCTGCTGGCCCCCAGCCGACAGGACCTTTACGTGTGTCATGTCGTGCCCGTACAGATCAGAAAAGGATGGAGTGCGAGGCTGTCCCCAGCAGTCGTGGCCATGCCAGGACCACCATGCTGACAGGGCTCAGCCCCAAGCCCTCACAGGTCATGGATGCTCCAGCAGCTCCGTTCACAAGAAAGCCTAACCAGCAGCAGCAGCTGAGAAACCTCCCTACCTGGGCTTCTCCCACAGCTCGCTTCCCATCCTCGAGACCGAGGTATTGAATAGATTTATTTCTTCTTATTTGCACTTACAAAATATTTCCACTGAATGACACACCTGAATGAGATGAGAACTCGTGTTCAGAAACAGCAGAAAAGACCCAGGTCAGCATCAGGCTGATGAAGGAACAGCTCCAGCAGCGAGGGTGGTGGCTTAATGGAGATGGCCTTGTCCTAGGCAAGCCTGCCTGTAGCTCCAAGTACAGGGCTGCGTCTGGTCAGCTAGCTGTGCAATGAAAGCTTGTGCTGGGAGGGCAGCGATGAGATCCCTCAGACATGCTAGCAGACACAGGAGGAGGAACTGGCTGCCAGAACCAGTGAGGAACAGGGATGGAAAGAAAAGGGCCTGGGAAAATGTATTGTCACCACAACTGTTGACTTGCTTTCCAAGGATACATCTCCTTTTCCTGCAAATGGCCAAGGCTGTTAATGCCACCTGAGCACACTCCTGGGCTGCTGCATATTAGGAAAGCTTGGACAGCCCTTTGCCTTCCTTCCCATCAATTTCCTAGCCAAAGAGAAAAGCTCAAACCAAGCAGGCTGCACCACTTGTCCACACCAAGACCAACAGCCTGCTACTTGCCAGTCTGCAAGGGTTGAAACGACTTCAAATGCCATACATGTTGGTAAAAATGAAAGCCCTGACAGTAACAGCAGCTTGTTTGTGAACACCTCCTGTCATTGCTGGGTCACTTGTCAGCTCCAGGTCTGGTTACCGTGCTGTGGGACCACCATGCAGAGTGGTAACCAGTAGGTCATGCTGCTGGGAAGGGCCAGTATGAACCCTTTAGCTCTTCCATGAGATCCATCCCCAAGGAGTGCTGCAGGGCTTTGAGGAGGGGATCAGCCGTGGGCCTCCATCTGAGGAAGGAACAACCTCTGGCACTTTGCCTGGGAGCTGATCTCTCCCTTGCACCTATGCAATGTGAACAGCACTTGGCAGCAGAGGAATCCAGCCAAGACCCTCATCCATGTGCCACAGACATGAGGAGAGACAGAGGGTGGCTGAGAAGTAAAGCAGGGGAATGACACAAGGGCTTGCAGTTGGACTATGCCAGTGGGTGCCTATCGGGCCGAAGTAGGGGTGCCCAGCTGGCTCCCTCCCACAGCAGATGGCAAGCCCTGCTTTTGCTCCGAGCACAGCACATGGCAGCAGGAGCCAGTGACTGGCTTCCCAAGCCCGGCGGTTTCTGCTCACAGCGACCCAGGCATCGATTTGCAAGGTGTCATGCTGGCATATGCTGCAAAGAGGATGGCAGGTTGATTTCAAACACCAGCTGGGGTGGAGGAGCAGGCTGCAGTGGGGATGGGCAGAGGCTGTGCATCGAAATGGCTGCTGTGTTCAGCCTCCCTTCATTCCCACAGAGCTGCATCTGTCCACACTGAGCTTCTGTCCCTGCCTGTCCTATACCTGCTAGCCCTCTGTATAGCCAGCTGAGGTGCTGGTGGCTGGGGTTCAACAGCACGGGAGGAAAAGACAACTGACACAAGCTCTCCTGATCACTGGGGACACACCACTTTATCCCATCATCACCTACAGCATGTGCCCTCTGTGCAGCAGCCTCCCTCGAAACTCCCTCTCCAGCTAGCCCTGGTTGGGGCTCACACACTGCCCTGCAGACAGGGCACTTCTGGCTAACCTAGACCCTCCTCCTGCTTCTTCCTTCCAATGCAGTGAAGAGGGATGAAGCCTGAGCAGTGCAGAGCCAAGCCTTGCATCGGCTTCCCTAGGTGGAGGGGATGGCTCAGAAATGAATTGTTCCTTCTTCCTACAGGCTACGCCTGAAATAGCCATGCCTGTCAGATCCCTGTCCCCAGCTGTGATGGATTGGCCTCTCCAAGGCACAAGGCAATTTATTCATTAGTGACATTTACACCTTGTGGCTGCATTAGCCATTGTTGTTGCTGACACGTGCTCAAGCTGTCAGTGCTGGGCTCGGAGGCAGCATCACTGCTCTGACAATACAGCAAGGCTTGGTCTGGGCACCTCAGCTTGGAAATGCCTCCTGCCTGTCTCCCCGGTGTGGAGCATGCTCAGCCTGCTTGGAAAGCCTGCTTTATTCCTGGGCTTCTCCATCAAATGCCCTGGTCTGTCTATTTCCCACATACTCCCTACCTTGCAGCACCACTGCTCCAGCACAGCAGCCTTCAGCCCTGTCTTGCCTCATGTCTTGGTAAAAACCATCACATCTGCAAAGCCTTTTACAGCTCTTCTTCAACATCCCTTACTCTGCACATGCCTTGCTGTGCATTCACACTCTATTCTGCCCTCCTCAGCGAGCTCCTCCATCAGCTGTGTCTTGTCCAGCCCATAGCAAAGCTGCCCTTGGTCCCAGCAAAGAAGCACAGAGCCTTTGTTTGGAAACTCACCCAGAAGACACCCTGTCCCTTGGTCCCATACTGTCACAACAACTGATGTGCCTCTCTGCCAAGAGACAGCACCAGGAACCTGGAGACCACCAAAATGTCAAGGCCTTCTGTCTTCTACCTTTGGTCTGTTGAATTTACCTTGTCTACAAAGGCTCAGAGAAGTGCTGTGGAATTCTCTAGGAGAACACAAAGTGATGCACAAGTGAGGCCAGGTTGTGCTGCCTCTCCACCAAGCAAGCTCAAGGCATGCCAGGGCAGAAGCATCGTTGGGAGGCTGCATGCAGGCAGACCAGCAGGTTATGGTAGGCTCTGGCCACCAGGGTGCCTGAGGTCATCACACATCCACTGGCGTTTCATGGCTGCCCATGGTGCTAGCATGGAGAGGACCAAAATGATGCGAATGGACAGCCCCAGAGGAGTTCAGGGGTCAAGCTGCTTTGGCTACCACAGAGGAGTAACAGTTTGCACATCAGGTTTGGGAGGGCGAGAAGAGCTGGACAGTGCTGGCCAGGGAGCAGATCTAGCAGCTCTCCCGTTTCAGGCAGCAAGGGATTAGCTTGTTCGCAAACACAGCTTGCACCATGCTTTTATCCCTGCTCCCTGCCACTCACTGCAGCAAATGTGACACTTCACACCATCTCCTCGCAGAAAGCAGGTCAGGAGTTTCCTCTCACGAGGAACACGCAATGCTCTGTCACCCTGCAAAGCCCCGGCTGTGAGATAGGTGACATCAGACCACAGCCACAAACACATCAACCCTCTGCAGGGCCGGGGGGTCCCGAGTGTGCATGCACACTGGCATGCAGAAGCCCATCCTGCCACACACACACGCTTGGGTGGACAGCCAGGTCACAGCTCCAGGGGCAGAGGAAGCCCTGACGCTCCAGCCTTTGCTTCTGATCACCCTACCCTACTGCGGAGCACCAGGGACACCATCCCAATCTTCCTTGAGCAATCCTTCTCCACAAGCACTGCACATGTCTAACAGAGCTGGCTGGAGTGTTTAAATCCACCTCATCATCAAAAATCTATTTTTTTTCCAGCAAGGACCAGCAACCCAGAACACTTATCACCACTGTTAAGGCCTTTTGGTCTCATGTCAGTCTGAAAAAGCCGTTGGCATTTGCAATGTGAAATCCTGTTATTTTGGGCTCTAGCTGTCACCACTTTTCCCCCAGACTGCTGAATGGTGCTTGCATGCTGCTTGGTCAGACACACAATTATTTTCCTTCCCCACTGCACAGCCCCTGGGGACAGGATCATCCTGATAGGGAAGGTGCAGCACAGAGCCCACCAGCCCTTAGTGTGACCGAGCAGGAGGTGATGCCTGCTTTCAGCTGATGCTCTCTCTGCAGCTGCCTCTGGAGACAAACATAGACTCAGGCTTGGGGTTTTCCAAACACTTTCACCCTGACTGGCTCATGGACTGCCATTCAAAGTCTGAATTCATGGCACAGCAGCTGACGGAGCTGCTAATGGACATTGGGACCACGGAAGTGATGCAAAATACTAAGTCATCTCACCATGTTCTAGCTAGGCTTTTTCTTTCACTAATGTGAGTAGCTAAGACCACAGAAGCAGCTTGTGCTGATGGAGAGTGAAAGAACCTCATGTGTCTGTGTGTGAAGTTACTTTGCTCTACAAAATCTGCTAAATTATAATCACAGTAGGGGATCCATCCATTCCCGAAGTTCGAAGGGCCAGGGAGTGTTCAGGATGGGCACCACTTCCTCACAAGCTTAGTTTTCCCAAATGAAGCTATCAAAACCGAAACAAACGAACAAAAAGGCCCAACAAAAGCAGTCTTCTGGGGGGGGGGGGGGAGGAATAAAACCCACTGAGCTTTCCAGCAGCCACTGTGCTTATTCTCAGTGCTGGATGGCCGTGCCGCACACTGCAATGGGCTCCTGAAAACTTGGCAGCTTCTGCAAGCGTTGCATAGGTGGATGATGTACCTCTCAGTAGAGCCTGTTTATGAGCTGCAGGAAGAGGAGCTTGTTGACCTCCACAAGAAACTGTCCCTCCCCCAGGACAGTCAGATGAGGTGAGGAGGGAGGGAGGAAGGGGAGGCCATCCATCTTGCACGTTCAGTTCTGTCTCTGGGACCTCTTTTCCCTCCTCTGTGGAAAGGCTGTAGTCCTGTGGGCCAAGGCTCCTCTTCCAGTGTGGTGGAGGTCAATCTGCTTGTTATCTTGCTGTTGACAAGATCGCATCCATGGGCATAATGTCTCCCTTGGCAGAGCAGCTGTGATGGAGGCAGCAGAGCAGAACAATTCAACCTACCGCTTGCAGATATAGTATATATTCAACATTCATCCATGTTGGCCTAGTCCCAGCATGAACTCAGTGCATTAAAGTAATACTGCGACAGATCAACGTCTGGATTCAAGGACAGACCACTATAAGGAGTTGCTATGCCAAGCTCACATTGGCATAGTACCACCAGCTTCAATAAAACTACACTGGTAATGAACATAACCCATTAATTTCTACCTGAAATGTGACTAAGCACCTTTTCCCTTTTTCCAGAATGCCCACAGGGAGAAGATCCTAAAGCAGGCCCCATCCCATGTCCCCAGCAGGCTAAAAACCAGCCTTTGGTTTGCACACATACCTGGCTCAGTGAAGACTCTAGGCTCATGCGCATCAGAGGAGGCAGCATTACCAAATAGAGCTAACACTAAAACTGTTTTGTTTCGGAGATGATCTGAATGCAGATTGCGTTCACACAGACCTTATTCTAACCACCAAACATGAATGAAACATGATTAGAAGCACATATCACAAATTGAGACTTACAGCTCTTTGGCAACACAGCTTCTTACTGGTGGTGTAGTATTTTAGACCCATGCCCTACAGCTACTGCAGTAGAGTAGAAGCACCTTGCAGCAAGGCTGTACCCTGCTAAAAGTAAGGCAGCACTCTGGTGATATCAGATAGCAGTACTGAAGTCATGGCTGGAAAGTCTGGAAGGAGAGCTTAAACGGTATTACTCTTCCCTCAGGCTAATCAGCTGGCACTGATTTAATGACACTGTACTACCTAATTTTCTTAAACTTCCATCAATAAACCCCTTCCTGCAGTCCCCTTCCCATGGGCACCCATCAGAGGTACTGAACAGCTTTGTGGCAGGGTTGGGCTGGGTCTGTCTCCAATGTGTGCATTTTATAGGGAACAGAAAGGAAGGGGGGATGTGCTTGTCTGACATCAGAAAAACAGCAACCTTAGCACTAATCCTGAGTATTTGCCTAGTGTATGATTCTGAAAGGCCTGGCCTCGGTCATAAGCTGAGACTCCCCCTCCCTGTCCTAACAGATGCCCCTACAGTTGGCTCAACCCAAAAGCCCTCTCTGAAACCTCTCTCTCTGGTGCAGTCTGCATGACGCACAGCGGGGCTCAAGAGGTACCACCAGCCTAGTTGATGTCACTGCCTGGTTCTACACAGGCAAACCACTAGGCACTATCTGGGCAGCTTCCAGTGTGTGCTGAAAGATGGATAAAAGGGTGGTGATGTGTCTTGAACATCAGCTAATCCAGAGCTTCTCACACACTCGTTCTATCTCTTTCTC
The DNA here is from genome assembly GCA_032466535.1 of Forpus xanthops. Taxonomy (NCBI): domain Eukaryota; kingdom Metazoa; phylum Chordata; class Aves; order Psittaciformes; family Psittacidae; genus Forpus; species Forpus xanthops. Next base: position 25,215 of record JASSUY010032802.1, read on the forward strand.
TTGTTCAGGAAAGCTGGAGAGTACCTGACAAGTATACTGGCAGCAACGGGCAACAGCAAATAGCACAAATTTTCTGTCCAGCCGTGCAGCAGTAGGGACTATCTCCCTTTTAGCACCAAGAAGTGAGAGGCCAAGAAGACAAGCTGCCTCTGGAAAAGTATGTGAGGAAAGCCTGCTGACAAGTGCAATGCTGAGCCTGACTCTTGGCCCATGGAAAGCTGCAGTGGGTGAATGACCCAGCTTTCACCTTCCCAGAGGGGGACAAAGGCTGTGCTGCTTTCCTTGCAGAAGGGGCCAGCAGCCCTGTGTACTTTGCTAACTTTGAAGGGATCTTCTGCACCAGAAATGAGGACACAGCCACACTGACAGACCAAGGCATGGCTTGCATCCTTGGTCCTCTCCTCTTGCCCAGACCAGGCTCAGAGCAGGAAGGACAGACTTGCTACACAAGGAAAACTTTGGCATCACCATGCAAGCCAAGGTTTGCCATTTGATCCTTGGGGAAAGAAGACCCTGGGATTGGCAAAAGGAAGGCTGCAGAAACCAGATAACACCTGCTTGTGATGGGAAGGCCACAGGGAAAAGGAGCAGAGCCAATTAGACTTGCCAGTCAATGGAGGATAAGTAATGGGATTAAGATAGAGCAGAGAGAATTCAGGTTAGATGTAAGGGAGCAGGCTATCATGAGAGGAGCAGACTGGGCCATCAAATGAGCTGCCAAAGGAATCGACATCACCACACAGACATAGCGAAGAGCAGACACAAGTCTGCAAGAAGAGCAGATGCCTGAGTGCTGCTCAGCCTGGAGCTGCGGTGGGTGGAAGTCTCTGTGCTGAGGAGATGGAACCACTCCACCACGGAGAGGCTGTGCACCAAACCAGACAGACCATCTTGGGTTATCTGTGCCAATAACCTGAGCTGCAAGGAGAATTCAATCAGCTGCCCTTTGCCCAGGGCACAGTGGTCCCTCACCAGCATTTAGGAGGAAACCTATACACACACACTGTTTCTGCTGGCTCCATCAGTTGTCTGCCATGAGCTTCTCTGTCTGGTTAGACATGCTGTCCTGCCATTGCAGGCAGGGCAAAGGACAGAGAGCACAACCCCAGTTTCAGTCTGTTCTCTCCAGCTCCACCACTTCTTTGCCAAGCCACCATACAGTTCCTGTCCCTCCTTCCCAGTTCTACTCCCAGGCATGCCATCCCTTTTCCTGAGCCTGGTGGGAATGAAGCAGGCTGGACTTGGATGGGTAGTTCCATCATGTTCAATAGCGTAGCAGGGCCAAGAATATGGGGATCTCTAAGAAACCCTGGTGTGCAGTGGGGAGCACTGACTAGAGAGGTCCCACTTCTCAGGATGCTGTGGGTCAGGGACAGCCACAGACCATGGCACTGGGACTATGTCCGACACCTGGCTGCGACTGGCACTATGCACATAGGGACGGTGTTAAGCAACAGGAAGGCTCTGCATGGGTCCTGCTGGCCAGAGCAGCAGCCCTGCCTCAAAAGATACACGTGTCCACCTGGACAGACCACCTCCAGAATAAGATTTCCTGAGTGAAAATGGGGCCAGAGGAACAAGTTGAAGAAAGCTCATTAAAAGGCCCAGAAATAGCCAAGGACAAGGTGCCTGAAAGCAGAACTCTGCCACAGGTGCTAAAGGACAGGGGCACAGAGACCCTACTAATCTGTTAGTATTCAGAGGACTGTCTTTGCCCCAGGGAGCTAAAAGGCCTGCCAAATTTTAGATATAACCATCTGTCCAAGAAACCTTGGAGGCTGGAGATTGGAAGATGAGCCACCATAGCCTAATTTAAGCAATGTGTAGGAGATTTCAAAGAGAACATGTTGGGAAGGGCAAGTGGACCACACTCCTCACTAATGACCCGTTGCAGCTCCGCTGACTGAACTCCTGATTCACTGGGACATACAAGCACACACCATTATCTCCCCAGAGTCATAAGGATCCTTGTCATTGGCCCTGGCTTACATTAAGCCCTTGGAGAGAGAAGCACAAGTGAACAGCAAGCCTAATGTCATCACTAAACAAAAAAACCCCTAGGGCAGCCAAAGGGGCTGCAGCCACTTTCATCCAGTCTGGATCTGTGCAAATAATAATGAGAACAAAATGCAGAGGAATGTGCCCACACCAGAGACCTTGTGCTTCTCCGTTCTCAAAGGGACCCTCCTATTTAAACCAACGCGATCCAAGTGTGGTAGTAAGGGCGGATGATAAGACTGAATCATACCGGAGTGAGATTTTAAAGGACTTTTTGTTCAAACCATCATCATTCGGAGTTTAGCATTGCGATCCAGGAGGACAAGCTGACTTGAAAGGCAAGAGACACTGACCGGGACACACAAGGTACAAAGAGCAGAACAGACTGCTCTGGGGGTAAAGCCAAGCAGATCCTTACAATGCCTGCAGGAACTGACTGCTCCAGGCTTACCAGCAAGACATGATCTTCAAAAGAGGACTGTGGTGGCAGAGTGCATTTGCAGCCTCCCCAAGGTATAGGAGGTGAAGGAGTATGGAAGCATAACTAGAGAGAGAGATACCTCATCAACAGCTGGCAGGAGGAAGACAGGTAGGACTAAATATAATGCCTCACTGTTTGCAGTTACATCTTACCCTTCTGCAATGGCTGCAGAGACAGATACCAAGCTTGAACGCTCAAGTGCTGATGGACTTGTGGTTGTCACCCAAGACCTGCTGCTCTCAGCCCTTGCGTGCCCCAGCCAATGAGGGAAGCGTGGTGAGGCTGAGGAGCAGCGCTGACTGATTTGGCATGCACTCCCACGGAGAGCTGACTGAAAAGGAGACAGCTTTTCTGCAAACAGGGACACAAGAGAACTGGGGATGTGTTGATGGAGAACGAAAAGCTGGGTGCTCGCATGCTGCTGCCACTCATGCAGCTTCAGTGACATTAAGGCTCCCCCCCCCATGCCATCAAGATCCTTTCCAGCAGGATAGAAGTGGCAGCACAAAGTTCAGACCAGGCCAACCTGCCTTGACAAGAGCAGGGCAGAGGAACCCAGGGGATAATGGGCTACTTCACTTGTCACAGCCTGACACCTCTCTGCAAACACCTTTATACTATAAACCACTTGGTTTAAGCAGGTTCCCCTCTACTGTACCCCCAGCCTCTGTTCTGCAGAGCATCCCTCATGGCAGATGCCTCCCTGTCTCCCACCTGTGGGTTCTGCACCGACAAGTGGGGCTCACAGAAAGAGAATCTCTTTGCTTCTCAGTTCCGCAGCCCAGGTTCCAATGCTCCAGCATGTTTCCCCTTTCCAGCCCCTCATAGTTCCCTGCCAAAACCAGGCAGCGAGAAGCCTGCAGCTCAGGGTCTGCAGCCAGAGCCTGGCCTGATCTCATGCAAAATTCATTCTCACAGACATGCACCAACCTGCTGCTCTATTATCAATAGTTGAATTGCAGCTGAACCTACCAGAACCTTCCTCGATGCTTGTCAGAATCAATTAGGACTCACTTCAAAGCCAGGAAGGGACCTCGGCCACTTGATGTGCCACTTATTACCACGATGCCTGTCCCAGTGCCATCCTCTCCCCATTCCCCTGCTCAGCGGGGGCCTCACATTTTCTCTTTCCAGCTGAGCTCTCCTCCAGCAAACAGATCAGAAGTGCCGCAGATCTCCACTCCATCTGGGTTCGCACATTCATCCCTTCCCCGGTGCTGCCTGCCTGCTGTAATCCCGAACAGAAAGCCCTTTACCTCGGGGATGCTGACTCTCAGAGCTGGCGTACTGAAGCTTCCTAAGGAGCTGAGCCTGGGATTCTCTGGAGGCGGTGCCATTCCCAGCAGCGAGAACAGAGTAACAGTCGGAGCATGGTCTAAAAAAAAACAGTGGGGAGGATGGGAACAGGGGGAAGGGGAAGAGCTGGATCTGTGGCTTTCAGACTTTGCTCTAACCTTGCCGCTCAGCTCCACATGCCTGGATGCCTCAGACCAGCAGGCACAGGCAGCGACACAAGGGACCTGCTCCCTTGCACCCTGTGAGGGGTGTCACTCCAGCATGGGCAGTGGGGCGGGCAGAGGTGCAGCAGGGCGCTTTCTGGTGGCTGCCGGTTCCTCAGAGCACAAGCCAGCCTGGAGCCAGGGCTGGGTGCCAAAGCACCCTCCTCCCTGCATCAGGCCTGTCTTTTTATTCCCCCCTTTTGATCTTGACGCTATGAACTATAGTGTTGGGGTTGGTTTGGGTTCTTTTGTTTTTTTGCATGTGATGGTCGGTCTAGAGTTCTGTGCCATGTCAGGGGGAGCATCAGCACTCACCCCTCCGGGAGGTCAGGGCTACGGTGTGAGGAGCTTTTGCTGGCTGCAGGAGCGAGAAGCTCTGTCCACTCCATCCTGATGTCCTCCTAGGCCATCTGCCTCCCCTGCGCTCCTCTCCTCAAATCCTGCACTGGTTCGAGCCAGGCAATGGACAACGAGATCTCACCGGCCTCTGCCTTCACAGTGAGGTCTCCACGCAGGACCCGTTGCGGTGGAGGTGACGGTGGTCGTGGTTCAGGCAGCCTTCATTGCGGTGCACGATGAGGATGGGGAAGTAGAGGGCATCCTGGTAAGGAGGGGGGTCTTCCTCCTCCACAGTCACCTGGCTGGAGAGGCGGGTCTGCTCTGTGGGGCAACTCTGCTCATTGAGGCTCCCGCTCCGGCTCTGCCAGAGGCAGCTGCGCCGTGAGCCGTACAGGCGGCCCAGGGAGAAGCGGCTGCTGCTGAAGGGGATCCTGGGGCTGCCGTTGCAGATGCTCAGGGCACTGCGGGAGAAGATGGAGGAGCTACTTATAGTCCTGTGGCATCGCTCACAGTTCTGCCGGTAGCCTCCATACCGGCAAGCAGAGTAGCTGGTGCAGCCAGAGAGCCCCACCAAGTCCATCAGGACCGCTTCCGAGTAGCTGGGCACCAGCTGCTGGTTGGATCGGATGTGCCACTCCAGCTCAGTGCTGTCCACCGTGTTGACGCGGGGCATCCTCCGGCAGAAGGAGCGCTCCTCGGCCGGCGTCACCGCCACGTAGTCAAACCCAAAGAGTTTCTCCACATGGTAATGGACATAGGAGGTGCGGTACTCATTTAGCACCCGCAGTGGCCAGGATAGGGTCAGCAGAGCCGCCACCCAGAAGACATAGTGGGATACATACCAAGGCAGGTTGTCTGGGTCGGAAAAGGCCACCATGTATTCCTTGAAGTCCACGTTTTTGAGGTGCATGCCCTCCCTGGCCTCCATGTAGTCATCCAAGCCCTCGTTCTCCGTGAAGAAGCGGGCCCGCTGGGTCAGGTAGGAGTTCTCTGACTCCACGTTGGCAAAGCTGAAACACTTGGTGAAGCGGAGCCGCGTGGCCGGGTAGCTCTCCAAGTCAATGAGGTCCTTGGAGATGTCCTTAACTCCACAGTTGGAATAATCGAATTCGGCTTCTGCCACATGGGTGTTGACCCTCTCGTGATACACCTGGGTGGTGGTGTAGGCATCCCCGTTGCGGTAGCGGGTAACCTGCCGGGTCCTGCGAACATAGTGGTAGCTGATGGCCTTCCACCAGATGCAGGGGGTCGCCTGCTGCATCCGCTGCACACGCTCGTGCACGCTCTCCACGTCCACTTTGTACTGCAGTTCATTGCGGGTGTAGCAGTGCCAGCACTCCACCAGGTACACCACGTAGAGCATCACCAGGAATGCCAAAGGGATGTAGACATAGCCGTTGGAACAGGGGCTGTCGTGGTACATCATGGACTTGCCCTTGTAAGCGCTGTCAAATGTCAGACGGGTCACCTTGGTGACGTGGCACCAGGTCATGGCTCCCATGCAGCCATACATGAGGAGGGACAGCAGCAGGCATTTCCAGTGGGACTCTCGGCACAGGGACTTGCTGAGAGACTGCTTCACCGGCCGCTGCTGCTCCGGGGGGCAGGGAGAAGGGAAGAGAAAACAAGAGAAGAGTCAGTCGGCTGCAGCAGCAGCAGGGGGAAGGGGAGCACGCAGCAGGGTGCCATGGTGACACCCACAGCCCCTCAAACAGGGACAACACACATGCTGTGGGGCTCACACCCTTAGCGGGCAGGCAGGAGGCTGGGACTGATCCCAGGATGACAGTCCCGCAGTGCAGGCAACTGAGACCCCTTTCCCTTTGTGGTGATCTGCCCTTCTACAGGCAGCAGCCAGAGCCCACCTGGACATGGAGGAGAGCAACAGAGGGCCGGTCTGCCAGCCTCCACCTGAGCATCACCCCTCTTCAATGGGGAATGACCCCAGTACTGACATGTCCCCTTGAGGCACAGAGAGATGGAGGCAGGGGGATCTCCCCAACATAAGAAATCCTTTACTGTAAGGGTGGTGAAGCACTGGAATGCTTCCCAGGGAAGTTGTGAATGCTCCATCGCTGGCAGTGTTCAAGGCCGAGCTGGACATAGCCTTGGGTGACATGGTTTAGTGGGAGGTGTCCCTGCCCATGGCAGGGGGGTTGGAACTAGATGATCTTAATGTCCTTTCCAACCCTAACTATTCTATGATTCTACACCTTGGCTCGTGCACACATCCCACCCATGCTCTAACCGATGGGTTGTTCCATCTGAACACCTCACACAGCTCATCCCATCGTGCCTCTCCCTGCTCACACACAGGAGTCTCCCCCTTTCCCAGTAATGACTCACAGCAACATGAACATTTCTCCTACCAGGGCAGCAAAAACAGCCTGAGGTGCTTGTGAGATGGAGAAACAGACCTTCTGCAGCTGGGACAGTCTCTGTTCAATAATGGCAATTCCCACCACGATACTTGGCAGCCCAAGGGGCTCTAAGTGCTTCCCAAGCACTTTACAACCATGGGAATGGAAAAGCTCTTTCCCACAAGTGAAATGAAGCCACCTCTGGTGGGAGAGAAAGTAAATATGGAATAACATCCTAAAAGATGTGCAAGCTGGCAGAAACGAGCACCCCGCCAATGTACGGCAGCAAGGAGGAAGAGCGGTCAGTCACGGCTCCCAGCAAATGTCACTGCTTGCACTGGGATTCAGCTGTGAAAGCCTGGAGAAATTGCCCACAGGTCGCACAGTGAGGAAAGGGCAGAACTTCAGCAATATGGATTTAGAGGGATTAAACTGTTGCCTTCACCATAGGAACCATGCAGAGCTTCACAAAGACCTGGGAAAAACCCTACTTAAGGAAACCTCTGTCAGCCTGCAACAACCTGAAGTCTCAAGTATTGATCCAGCATGGTTGGTGAGACCTGACGTTACCACACTCAAAGGGAGAACATGCAAAGAGACTATTTCCCTTCTTATACAAAAGACTTCATCCAGCAATCTCCAATGGAGTAACCTAAGAGAGGGGGTGAAGAACCCCAGTGTTGTGCGGATGCTGCTAAACTCACTAAGAGGCTTTCAGGTCTGCTCTGCCTCCCTAACTGCAAGCAGAACCACCGCTGAGTTCACCTCTGCTGCCGCAGGGACTAGTGCCAGCTGTAATGACACCATTCATGGCAGTGAAGTCCAAGCTTGGCCCCATCTCTTCATTCCTGAGCACACTGGGCTGGAGAGGTCTCTTATCCAGGGATCCCAAAGAGCTGAATGGGCTGCTGCTGCTAGAAAGCGGGGAGGGGGCACTTTCACTTTCGCATTAAAAGGGAAATTAAAGCAAGAACCAGAGGTCACAAGGCCCCTGACAGGGCTAAGGACAGATCTGAGCCTCTTCTCTCTTTTAAGAAGTCCCCTTGCTCTCTGCTCACCCACTCTAGAGTCCCACATGCCAATCATTCCTCCCTATAACTTGCCAAAGGCTGGCCTGGAACTTCTGCCACTGAGACACAGCACAAATCTCCCACAGAGGTGTCTCTCCCAGAGGCAGGGAGCTTCCCTTCCCCAGCAGCCAGCCTGCAATGAGCGGAGCAGGCAGCACATCCAGAGGGGCCACCAGTGGCAACAAGAAAGGTGGCACATCCCACTGCGGGTCCCAAGCATTAGCAGCGCTGAGCCCTCATCACTGGAGCCACATCTGAGAGCGAGAGCAGGTGACAGAGACACAGAGCCCAGGGAAGGCAGGTTGGGTAACACTGGCCTGCAGGCAACAGGGAGAGGTGTGGGGCCACTCTGCTCATCATCTCCAGCACAAACTCGTGTGCCCTTGTCTTCCCAGCGTGACCCACCACTTCAGCAGCCTCAAGGTCACCGGATGAGAGGGAACCCTGGGTAAGAGAAAAGGGAGCAGAGGGGAAATGGGGATACCCAGAGGCAGAGATGCCTGAGCTGTGCTCTTGCTGCTCAGGTCCATATTGTGGTTACAAGAGCCTGCCCAGATCCCTCTGGTTTTGCTTGGCTGCAGCACAGCTCTCTGCATTTGATGGCTATTACCCAGGCAGATGAAGGTTTCCTCTTCCCCAGCTGCTTTCTGCATTGCAAATCTTCCCCATCAGTGGCAAACCCGGCTACGAGGCTCTAAGGGGGCTGCTTGGCCAAAGAAGGAGCATGGGGAGGGTGTGAAGGGGGGGGCCTTGAGGAGATGCAAGGTACATGCTAACTCTGGGGTGTCTGTAGGGTGAGAGGGCTGGCTCAGAAATAGAGCTTTGTTCAGGATGGGGGGTAAAGGGAACTGCAAATGGAGCACAAGGAATAAAGCAAAGCATCCGGCTCGCTCTTTTGCCACACTGGGGATGGGGGATTGGGAAGACAGATCTTTGGCCAGGTCAGTCCCAGAAAGCAAATTCCACTTCCCAGTTGATCCAGCCCCTCACATTCCACATGCTCCTGCTCAGGAGAAGGGAGATGCGGACTGTCACCTTGCAGAGATGCAGACAAGCCCTGCTGCAGTTACCCGCCTGGGGCAGGGAACGCGATGCAGCCCAGGCTGGCTTCCAGGAACTGTGTTAGCAGGGCTCTAGTCTGTGCATTAGTCTCCTCCTAGGACTACGCAGTATTGATACTGCAGCACTTTTACAGGGTCACGCTAACCCCTGCTATAAACTGTTTACAACACAGATTTGTTCTAGGCTTTTGAGGTAAACAACATATATGTTGGCCACACTGGTGGGGTTTCGGAGAGCTGATCAAGTGGCAATGACGGGATACAACCACAGCAGAGATGGAGGAGGAGCCAGCTGCAGAGTCTCATCCCAGTAGGAACTGCAGCATCCCTGCTCCTCTCCTGGGCTGCAAAGGGCTCACAGGAGCAAACAACCGGCTCCACAGATTCCCCCTGCAGAAGCAGCTGAATAAGGTTGCCTCCTGAAGCTCTTCACCAGCCCTGGAGAAGTCCATCATGGCAAACATGCAGATGAAAAAGCCAGGGAAAGGGAAATCCCTTCTGTCCCAGAACAGTGTCACTGGGAGGAGAGCAGGCTCTGATATAAATGCCATCGTCATCTGCACGCTGCAGTCTCATGGAACAAGGCAAAATGCTTGCCCTACTTCACTGCAAACAGGGCTTCCTTCTCACTGGGAGCCTCCCCATTGCTCAGGCTCGAGCACAGGAGAGGGGTAAGCAAATCCACTATTGGAGGTGCACCTAAACTTCTCTGCAGGGCTAGAGGGCAGAACTGGCCAAACCCCTTTGTGGGATCCCTGTGCTTCAGCTCACCACGTAGCTGGGACAACCCTCACCAGGTGCCTGGGTGCTGGGAGCTAGACTCCTGCTACAGCCTTCCCTCCCTCATACATGGCATTTGCCTCTGAGGTGAAAGAAGATGGAGTTCCACTCCTGAAGCTGTAGCTCTGGGGTGTACAGGGAGGGTTGGAAAGGCCAACTTATGGGCAGACTTAAAGAGAAGGGAGATGCCCGTAATGCACTAAACTCCTTTGAGATCTGGGGAATCCTCTTCTCAGAAAAGCCTTGAGGGGACAAACCTGCCCAGCACCTCAGTGGTCAAGCACAAGGGCAAAATACTGTCATTGCCCCGCAACATTTACCCGGCCACTTTGAACACTAAACAATTCCAGAAATCCTTTAAGCTTTTCAAGCTTCTTCTGAAGCAGCCTATCCTTGGCTCCATCTACCAGCCCCATGTAGTAAGTGCTCTGTATCCTCACCTCCTGTGCCTTGCAGAGACCCATCTGGTATCTCCAGCTCACCCCCAGAATGCTCAGCCTTCACTTTATGAGACACTCCAGATTCACAGTGTTGGGTACCCTAGAGACAGTCCTCCATGGGGCTGAAGAAACGGTTCAAAACAGTCCCAGAGCAGCAGCCTGGATGCCCAGGTAGCTCCTGAGTACCAGGCTGTGGCAGCAGCTTGCAGGGGACTCCAGTGGGACTTCTCAGCATCAGTTTCCATGGCTTTGCCCTGCCCATTTGCTTACATCATGCAACAAATGAATAAGCCCTGTTCCCTTTGACCTCAAATCCCCAGAACAAGGCAGGTGGGGAGCATCCAGTCACTACTAAAAAATGCCACCATCTCCCAAAGCCCTGGACAGACACTGGCAACTCCTGGTCAGGATGGTCCCAGCAACACCCCCCCATCACAATACACATGCCTACAGCCCATATTCAGGAACTACCTGCCTAGAAGAAAGAGGTGGCTCAAACCCAGGCTGGCAGCATCACCAACTGCAGAGGAAAGGGAAAGGCTGAGCATCTCAGAGCCAGGGAACCCTGCCAGCAGTCAGCTCCTGCACTAGAACCAAGGTCTCCATTTTACACAGCAGCTTGGAGGAGGATTGGTTCCTTTCATCAGATCTCACTCAAGCAGCAGGACAAGGACTTTTTTTTGCTTGCTTCTGGGCTGAAAAGCTCAGCATTTCCTACCCTCTAAGGTGGAAATGTATTGCTGAGTGAGATTCAGCTCATCACCATTAAGTGTAGGTGTATGCATGTGATGCCAACAGGGAACAAGGGCTCAGCCCGCTCTGGTCAGAAGCTCTTGCTACTTGTCTTGCTGGAGCAAGCTGAGCAGCACCTGAAGCCTGCCTGGCCCCTAGACATAGGGACCTCAAAGATGCCAGGATGAGGCACTTTCAAACAGCACAGAGCATGTTTCCCATTTTCCAGTCCCCACACATCCCACCTGGCTCCATGGGCAAAGGACCCTTGTAACTGGGGTTCAGCCACACTCACGGGACACTCAGCAATGCTGGCACCAGCAGTTGGCTCTGATCGAAATGAGGACATCACACTGCTAGCACAGCCTTACACAGGCCCTACAGGGGAGCAGGAACACTCTCCCCTCCCAATATTTCTGAGGACAAGAGGACTGCCCTAGGTCAGTCTACGAATCCAAGCTCCCCACTAAGATCTCTCCTCACTGCAACAGCTGAGACACCAGCAAGCATGACACTGTCAGGAGAGGCTGAAGCTTCCCTCTACTCCACCAGCTGCTTCATGCAAGTCTGTGATAGCTTCTGGCTGCGGGAAGTGTGCCCTTAGCCTAAAGAGTGCAGGTCATGGACTGCAGCCCTCTGCCTGCTTCCACAGGGTACGATTATACTGGCAACCTCGTTGGCAGCCACAGTGGAGCAATCAAAGTGCAGACAATCTTCTCGGAATCCCTCAAGCCAGGGGATACTGTAAGCGAGAGAAACTCACCCGGGCACTGCCCCCGCTACACTTCACTCATTCAAACCATCTCTCAAGAGCCACTGTGCTCTCTTGTACATAGCAGCCGTGCTGCCAGGGCACTGGGAGCAACATACCACATCCCAGCATGGCACAAGCAATGTCCTCATGCTAAAAAAGCACCTCACAGTTTAGCTACCCTGGTCAGGATCTGTTTGGAGAGCCTGGGTTCAGGACACCAGGGCTTGTTGAAGGGAAGCAGGGAGAGAGCAGCAGCCGCAGAGCAGAGTAATATGGTATTTGTACAGCTTCACAGTCCTTGAACTTCAGCATTCCTCTCCCGCAATTATTTATAGCTAAATATAAGTCTGTGTATATGGAATAACCGTGCATGGGCATGCACGCTCTTCCTAAACCAAGGAAGCAGAGAATACCAGGATTATGCAGCACTTGCTAACCGCAGCTCCTCAACAGCAGAAGACCAGTGATGCACCAGCTTCGGAGCACCCCCCAAGCTACTGCCCTTTGAGCTGTGGTCTCACCGGTGAGGAAAAGCCACTGCACCAGGAGAACGCTGCACGCCGTACACTGCTTAGCTGCCCTCCAAGAGTTCCCCGCCCCATGGCATAGGATGGGTCTTGCTAGTCAGTGCGGCTGCTTTCTCTGCTCTTGGGAAGCCCAAGCTGTGAGCATGATGTGCGGAGGCAGACAAAGGGGTTCGCACACCGGCATCCCCATGCTGCTCCCCACGCACATAGCACCTTGCTCCTCATCCTTTTGGGCATCTGATGCCTGGACGCCAAAAAAGTCATCAGCAGGGGAAGGACTGCAGCATAACGAGAGGCAAGGCTGTGAGGGTACCTGGCCTGCCTGCCCGCGTCTGCACCTCCTGCTTTCCCCAGCCATCTTCCAGCTGGGAGCAACCACCAGCGACAACCCCAGCCTTCTCCACGTCCCTCCTGCTGCTCAGTGCATCTTCCCTTGCAGCGACCCGGGCGGCTGTGCCACCTCCTGGCACCCCAGAGGGCAGCAAGGAGGGTTCTGCATATCCATTTCTCCCAGGCATAAAACCCTCTCCCAACTGCAGTAAGCCCAAGCAGAGCCCAGCGCTCCTCTTCTGCCGTTTCCCCCTACACTGCGGCCATCCCCGACCCCACCTCCACCAGAACGGCACTGGCTGATGCGTCCCTTCCAGCCCCGCAGCACCGCGGCCAGATGGGCGCCGGGCAGCCTGCAGCGGCGGGGACGGACGGGAGGGTTTCCTCGTCCCCCTCCCAGCCCCGCACCGCAGCCCCGAGGCTGGACAGGGGCTCCCAAGGAGGGGCTCCGTACCTGTGCGGGCAAAGCCCGGCCCGCGGCGGGGCAGTCAATGAACGCGCCAGGCAAAGCGGGCGGAGAGGGAAGGAGGGGGGTGGTGGGGGGCAGCCCCGGGAAGGGGACGGCCGCTCTCCTTCCTCACCTCCTCTCGGGCCCCCTCCGCCTCCTCCTCCGGAGGCACCGGCGTGCTGCTGCCTCCCTCGCTGGTGGCGGCGGCCGAGGCCGGGGGGGACATGGCGGCGGGGGCGCCCCGCTGGCGGTGCCTGCGGGCTGGGCAGCCGCATTATCCCG